>JAFIDM010114601.1:41928-70675 GCA_023159025.1 Thereuonema tuberculata
AAAAAAAAAAAAAAAATATTCTGCCTTGATGGAAAATTATAATTTTATTTCTATGTTACTGTTTATAATTTTGATACACTAAACAAAAGCTTAAAAAAAATTGTTAAAAAAAATTATCTAGAGATTAAAAAAAAATTAAGACTAAATTTTAGATATTTTTTCCCCCTACATTTTTTAACAGTAGTTATTGTCTTCAATTCAGCTAACTTTCATTATAAAGGCAAAATATTGATACTGACATCCTGTGCTCCTTCTGGCGGAAGGATACATTACGTCATCTTGCAAGCAGTCTGCAAAATTAAAACGAGATGAACCGTAGATCAAAAGTTATAAGTTTTTAAAAATCTCCGAAAACAGAAAGTGACGGTTGTGCGCATAGCGATAAAAAGAGAAAAAGTTTTGATTTTCAGTTCATTTCTTTTTTTTTTTTTTAAATGGTCATTTGAAGTTTGTATTATTATAAAAATATATTTAACATTATAATACATTTATTAAACATTCATATAAGACTTTTAAATAAAGTACACTTTCTTGAATGATATTTCATCAGAAAACATTTAAAACATCAGAAAAATTTGGCACCAGCCTTATTTGATTACAGACACTTTTTTGTGAAATGGAAATTCGCATTTTCATTCAATTATCAAAGTGTAATTTTGCAGACATTTATTGAAATCTTTGATTTGTCTGTAGAAATATACATCACATGGTTGACAGATAGGTGCGCATTCCAGTGAAATCCTTTTTATTTTTTTTTAATTTTATTTTATTTTTAAATCTTTATTTTTCTTATTTATTTTGATAGATTTTTTTTTTTGCCTTTTTCCTAATTTTCAAAATATAAATCATGAGAAGGGAAACTTAAATACTATTTGAGGGAGGATGAGTTGTGAGTTTATTCGATTTATCGCCATTAACTTTTCACCCAGAGGTTACAATGTTAAATCATTCGCATTGTTTTGGGTATCGTTGTTTTTCTTTTCTTGAAAATCTGAACTATTTGTACCAGGTTCCCCTCTTTCGTGGTTTGGCTCAAAATCTTTGACAACCCCCAAAAGTCACATTTGTTCACACGTCGTGTTGTGTTGAGTACCACAGCCTTCTCGAGTTGTGAACAGAATTAATGAATAAAATAGTTTTTCTTTCTTTTAGATACGTCATTAAAAATTCAAGCAACTCTAGCTTGACATCAGATTTATTAATTCTAAGTATTATTTTATTTTAAAGAATTTTATAATCAATAAAGAAATTCTCTTTAAAAATAACATCGACAGAAAATCAAAATTAATAAATGAAAACGGAGAAAATTAAAAAAAAAACTTTTGTTTCAAATGTCCTAAGTAAGCTTCGATCGAACAACAACGAAAAATCTAAATCTAAAAATTCAATGTTTATCTAATAAATTTCTCATTAAATGCTAGAAAGAATTATTTTAATGTACAGAAATTAGTTTATAGGAACAGCTACAAATAAGATATTTGTTATTATTTGTTACATTTACGTAACAATTAGTTGTCAGCTTCTTCTAAACACGAATGTGTCAAGATTTCTGTTTTCGAGAGATTTTATTGTTCAGATAAACTAAAAATTCTTAAATATTTATGAAAATCCTCGCTAACGCTTACATTTCTTGCGATACAATAGCTGCAGATATTTCAGAAACAAAGTGACCTGTATTCCTTTCAGATATGACCGGAAAATTCATACCATAACTAGGTTGAATGAGAATTATTTAGTTCTTTAGGATTCAATAGAAGCATTTAGTTCATTTAAACGAAACGATAAACTTACAAAACTTAGAAACGATATTGCACGGTAAACTCTCCCATAAATTAACGTAGAAGTTAAGAATTGTGACGAAATATCTGAATTCCAATGCTCATTCTTAATTTAAAAATCACCTCTAATTATTATTTCAAACATTTAAAGGCAATGAAGCTCTGAACCAGAGACCTCTGTAAACCTATAATAATTAATAAATAAAAGTCATGAATTAAAAAAAGAACCATAGGAATTATCGCCAATTCTTAATTTTATTTTGCGGAAAATCTGGACTTTTCTTTTAAACAGATATTTCGTTCTATTTCATTCACGTTTCTACAACATTAAATTAGTTAACACAGACACTTGTCTCTTTTAAAAGTATTTTTGAAAAAATTATAAAATATTCATCTAATATTTCTTAATTTTAAAGAAAATATTAAAAAGTAGTTTATTGTAAGTTTATTAAAAAGTCATTGAATTTTTAGATTTAGGCATTTTTTTTTATTTTAATAATAATAAACTTATATATTCAGTTCTACGAGATACCACTAATGATGGATATGTATGTAGATGCTGTAAAACATATATTTTTAAGTTTGTACAGATAATTAATATTATTATACTAATAATATTGTATTATTATTATAATAATAATAAGGAAATAATATTAATATATACAACATAACATTCATAACATACACAAGATATACATATAGACAAAATATATTTTTTAAAAATATACACTATGTGAAATTTTAAGAAATTTAATTTTTTTTTCTTTTTTTTTTTCAACACACATAAAATATACATATATATAACAAATATTATCTGAAATATATACCATGTAAAATTTTTAAAAAATTATTTTTTTGCTCTTGTGTAGATTTAATATAAGGTAAAAGTTTTCTTAAATATTCCAGTTTATTTTTTCATTTATTATTTTTTGTAATATTTTATTTTTTAGTATACTTATTTTATTAAATTTATTTTGTTTTAATTCTTCTTCAATTTGTACAAAAAACTTTAATAATATTCTACTTTTATTGCTTAATCCAAAGTTGTTCTTAGGATTTTCTTAATATAAAATCTGTATCAATTTATTTCTTGAATTGTTTTCTAGGTTATTACTTCTAAACTGATTTCTAATTTTGCAAAAATTGTTTATTATTAAACAATACATTATTTTTTTCTCTTGGCATTAGAATTTTGTATTTTATTCTTATATTTTTTATTAATGTATAATAATCTTTTATTATATAATTTATTATTTTATATAATATTTTATTTATGTTATTAGTGTCTGTATTATCTAGATGTATCGAACAATCCAATCCATAATTTATTAATTAGTCTATAAATGATTTATATATTAGTATCTTATATCTTAGAGAAAAGATACTTTGTATCTAGGGGCACGACAAGACGAGCCGAAGGCAGGAAGTAGGGCACTACATACCTTTTCTCGAAGAGTTTCGTCGTATTTTCGAACCCTCATAGCTTTGGCCTAGGTAATACTAGAGATCTCAAATTTTCAGGATAAGATGCAGTTAGCAGACTAATGAAATACGGTAAGTTTCATTTATCTAGCTTTTATACTTTGGATTTTATTAATACCTAAAATACGTCGATTTCGTCACTGATTCACTGACTGACTGACTCATGATCATCAAAACCTCTAGGGTACTTCCTGAAGTCCTAGAAACCTGAAATTTGTATGCAGGCTAGGATTAGCCCACAAACAATAAAAAATTAAGAAATCTGTAACATTCACCCTCCAACCCCTCATAAATGGGGGGGGGGTAGTTTGGTTCTGTATATATACAGTTTGTCTGGTACGGACGACAAATATGGCTCAGAACTAAACGACGCGATGCTGCAGGTTATTCAACATCCGGAAATAAAACTCGAAGCGACAGACAGTGTTGACTGCCCCAAATAACTAGCAAAACGAGCTCGCGAGTGCATCAAGAAGTACGAGGAGGATGCTTCTATGACAGCACGGTTAGAAAAAAAACAATAGTTATTAAAAAAGGAGTGAGAGTTATGCTGAAACGTAATATATACGTCACTTTAGGTCTTGTTAATAGTGCTGTAGGAAATGTTGATAATGTAGAATGGGATCCCAACGATATAAATAAGGCAAGAAGAGTTGTAATTATTTTCAATAACGGTCTTAAACAGGAACTAGCGCCTGTAAAATCAATATTTGAAATAATTAATAGAGTATTCGTCCACCGTGAGCAGTTTCCGATCTGTATCGCAAATGCCATCACTATCCATAAAAGCCAAAGGCTATGTTTGAATAGTGCTCTCATTGATAACGAGTCATCAACATTCTCTTTTGGGCAGGCTTATGTAGCACTTTCGACAGTGACTAGTTTGATAGGGGTCCATTTTATAAATATTGACTTTGGTAGCATTAAGGCACGACAGTCAGCTATAGTTGAATATAATCGCTTAATAGCTAAGCACCGTCCTGATTTGTGGGCCCGGTAGCCGAGTTGGTAAGGGCGCTTGGCTGCATGTTGGAAGTAGCGGGATCGATTCCCGGCCTCGGAGAAGGGCGGGAATTTTTCCGCGTTCCATTCTCCTCCAAACGGGTCGTAGGGCATACCCAGCCCTCATTAGAATGAGTACCGGATTTTTTTTCCCGGGAGTTAAAGGCGGGTGGACGTCGGGCTGACCTCCCGACCTCAAACTAGTTACGTTAGGTCATGCAATGTCGGGTGCCTTACCTCCCGCTACCCCTAAGACCTCTCCAGGCCTGTAGTGAGATACTTTAACTTTTTAACCGTCCTGATTTATCGCTGATTACAAATAATAAGCCAACAAAGAAAAGAGGCAACGATAGAGAGTGGGCTATGAAAAAAGAAATAGCTGATGCGCAAGAAAAACAGCCCGAAAAAATTAAAAGAACTAGGGCATCTTACAAAAAGAAATGAAATCCCACCCAAAACATTTCATGTAAAATAAGTTGCCAAGACTCACATGCTCATAACGCTTTCACTGTTAAAAAGTTATTAGATCTCATGTAGAGCCAAGCCCCTAACTCTAGAAGCCCTAACTCTAAAAACCATACATCTTGGTCAAAAAGTATGACTTGGTCGTTTCATGGAACTATTTCATCCCACCCAAAACATTTCATGCTAAATACGTTGCCAAAATGCTCATAACGGTTTCACTGTTAAAAAGTTATGAGATCTCATGTAGAGCCAAGCCCCTTACTCTACACGGCCTAACTCTAAAAACCCTACTATCTTGGTCAAAAAGTATGCCTTGGCATACTCCATATCCTTTACATAACTCCAAGGGATTGTCTGTGCGACAGCCACGAAACGGCCAAGACATACTTTTTGATCAAGATTTTTAGAGGTTTCTAAAGTTGGGGCTTGTAGAGTTAGGCCTTGTAGAGTTAGAGGCTTGGCTCTATATGAGATCTGAAAACTTTTTAACAGTGAAAGCGTTATGAGCATGTGAGTCTTGGCAACTTATTTTACATGAAATGTTTTCGGTGGGATTTAGATGCCCTAAGTTCGAAGCTTACGTAAATCGCTTAAAACAAATTTTTTTAAGTTTTCTGTCTTTTGTTTTTTTTATTTTTTGCTTTATATCGATCACTTTTTTAAACATTATTTTAAATAACTTGATAACTTAAATTCGTTTCTTTTAAATGAACTATTGGACCACTTGAGGATAGGCGGGGCTTCGTAGTTCCAAAATATCCCACCAGTTTACTGCTTGACTTGCGGGATAAACAAAGCCATGTGCTTCGTTTTAACCCTTGTAGATATAGAGGGTGAACTAAAAGATTTGATTTGGTTGAAACGATTCTAAGTTCATATCGGATGTAGAGTTGACTATAGCGTATTAAAGAAGACGACAGCAATATATTATCAACGAAAGATATAATTTAATGGACCACTTGAGAATAGGCGGGGTTTCATTGTTTCAAAATATCCCATCACGATGCATGGCTTGTGGGACCAACAAAGGTATGTGCTTTGTTTTAACTCGTGTCGATATAGAGGAAATATTATATTAAAGAAGGATTTACAGAAGAAGCGGTTTACAGAATTATTACAATAAGAAACTGCACAGTACTGCACCATTCTGTCTTGAGTTCTCAAAAATCGAAATAATTTTCGAGTAATTCACAGTAAGTTATATGTTTGTTTATCCCACATGATCCCAAATTACACGTCATTCGTGACGTCGATAGGGGCGTAAACCACAAGTGGTCCATTGCTTGATTGGAAAACTAAAACATTGAATAATTCTGATTCAAAGTTGGGATGGTATGAATTTTCAGGATGTATCTAAATGGAATAAAGGTCACTTTCTTTCTGAAATATCTGCAGTTAGTGTATGGGAAATAATCTATGAGTCAGGATTACTAATAATGGAAAAAAACGAATAATTTTTTAGTTTATCTGAACATTGCTAACAAGAAGAAGCTGTCAGTTAAGTATTATTAACAGCCAGATCATTCTCGTACGGTTATATATTGTAATCTTTGCAAGTGGAAAGGAATAAGTGAAATCTTGTCATTTCCCCATCGCCATTTAGTTTTATCTGGTGATATACAGTAACGGCCGTGCCGGCGTGGCCGTGCGGTCTCGGCGGCGGTCTGCCGTGGCGGCCAGTGCGCCAGTAACTGGGTTCGAAACTCGGCAGTGGCATGGTTGTTTCAATTTCCTTTCCTGTGTTGTCCCGCCTCTTCTTCACTTTCTCTTCGGTCTGATGTCATTCCTTAATGGCGTCCTGGGGAAGTCCACGGGAAACCATCACAGTATCTTTCCGTCGAAATTCTAGGGAGTCTGCTAGGGGTTCGCCATCTTGGGAACACTATCGCTCCTGGAACACGGAGTCTTCGGCTACGAAGCTCGCACTTCGGTGCGTACCGGCAATACACATACAGTAACGGTCAAAAGTGAATACCCCTTCATAGTTTTAGCCATAACATCCTTCATACTTATTAAAATTGATTGATTTTTTTCTTTAATTTATTGAAAAAACGTAGCAAATGGAACAAACAAATATGATAGTAAAGTTTGAAATTAGAAAAAAAATCCCCCCCAAAACAAAAAACGACAGGGGACAAAAGTAAAATTTAAGATAAATAAATCGGAAGACTAGAATTCTAAAACCTAATAATCTATAAAATAAAATCAATATCGAGTAGAGAACCCCTGAGCCTTGTGACACACTTGGCAATGACCATAGATTAAGCAAGAATAGATGGGACACTTCGGCCGAAAACCGACCAGGATGGGATTGGCTTTGACCAGTGGCGCCACAAGGGATGTGAGTTGGAATTACACCTCGAAACTGTCTGGTTCTGAGCTATTATCATAGCCTCGACCTCATTGTTCTTCGATGTGTAGCCCACGTGCTTTCCATCGGCTATAAAACTAATTGGCATTTGACACATTCGTTTTAGTTGACACATTCGTTGATAAAATGTCGAAGACTCTGCGAATTTGTGAGGCGGCTTCTTGCTGCAACACCAACCGAAATAGTGAAGTTTCGCTGTTTACATTTCCGAAAAACCAACCACGACGATAAGTAGCTTACTTATATTGTAGTTCAGTTGTTCTAATTGCTAATCGACTTTCTGATGTTTTAATCACAAAAAACTTTTCACTGAAGACGTTCATGTAAATGATGGTTTATAATTTCTGTTTGGAACAATGGCTGAGTAACATAACTCTGAAAGGTTCATCGAAGAAAGAGAAATTGCTGTGCTCTGACCATTTCGAGATGTCGACTTTTACGAACACTTTTAAACGTCGGTTGTTACCTGGAGCAGTTCCAACGATTCAGTTTCGAAGAGAAAACACAGAAATGTGTCCCAGTACTGCGACCAAAAGGTGGGTTGTTATACTTTTTAAAAAATAATACAGACAGAAATAGACGATAATGAAAATTATTGTCTGTTAGTGTAAATCGAGGGTTGTTGTGGTCATTAAAATGAAATATATTGATAAAAACAAAATTATCACTATAGTGTGATAGGAAGTCTGATAATTTGTGTAATGTTGTGATTGATATAAGAAAAAAAATGAATTTGTTAAATCTATGGAATGGAATTTCTATTAAATTACCTTCTTTTTTCTTATTTTTTTGTTTTTAACTTTGTTCTACTTCTTAAAAGAATAGTGAATTCCTATTTCGTTTATTAATCAATCTATTGAGTCTATTGCATACATTATTCCAATTTATACAGGAGGAAACCAAGAAAACTTTGCTAATTACCATAGCCATTTGTCACTACTATCTAATGTGTTTAAGATAATTGAGAGTTATCTAACGAAATCTATATTAACCAAATGACAATTTTAAACATTAAGCAATCTACATATCCAAAAAAATAATAGCACTATTAATTTATTAAAAAATTTGAATAATCAAATAAATGAAAATCTGAATAATGGGAAAGTAAATATTGTGGCATTCATAGGTTGTAAAAGAGCTAATGTAAACTAACAAATTCTGTTGAAAAATGTACATAACATGGGAATTAGAGGTCAAATATATGAAATATCGAAAAATTACTTTAAAAACAGAAAAATTACAATTAATATAAATCAAAATATTAGTTCTCGGTATAACATAAAAGATGATGTTCCTCAGTGCTGAAATGTGGGCCCATTAATGTTCATCTTCTACGTAAACTATAAAAAAAATTAACTTGAGTTTATAGAACCAATATGTATGTTTTTTTTTGTTTTGTTTTTTTATTTTTTTAAATTATGGAAAGTGAGAACTGAGTGGAGTGATAGTTTTCTTTTCCTCTTCTGTTTGCTTTTTTTTTATTAATATTGTAATAATAATATATCAGCACCTATATCACAGGTATACTTTTTGTTTATTAAAGTACACATAATAGGGCTGTTTAACATTAAAAATAATGAAAAAAGGGGTGGGGGAACCCCAAATCAATTACAATAACCACAAAAATGAACTTCCATGTCAAAAAAAGAAGCACAAAAATATGGTAATTTCCCAAAAAAATCATAAAACTTTATAATGACAAACGTTGTTGGTTTATCGAGAAATACAAAAAAAAATTAGAACAACCATATATTCTAATAGGGGTTATGTTGCTTTCCAGGAGGAAACTTGTGGTTTTTAAATTGTGGAATAGTTTTGATTGTCAACTGTTACAAAGTTTTTATTATAATTTGTGGACTAAAAATAAAAACCGTGCTAAGTGCCAAAATCTTAGTTCTGAGAAAAAGAGTAAAAACCTTTGTGAAAACTAATACTGGCTATAGTGAAAGTCTAACAATTGGCTAAAATGTGGAGTACTTGCAGACTGAATATAATAAAGCTGGGTTTTTACCTACACTGGCCTAGACACACAGACCATATTTTAGCAATAAAATGGAAATACATTGTTTTGGCACTAAGCTCGGTTTTTATTTACAGCCCACATTTTATGTTGTAAATCTCATTTATATTAGCACTTTAATATAATACATTACTTACTTACGTACTAATTTTGTGTATATATATTTTGTCATTTCGTACGGATAGTCCTGAATCTGCCACAGTTTTGGATAATGATGACTCTCCAGAGACTATGGAATGTGTTCCCAAGACACCTGTGCCTGACTCTCCAAAGATAATATCAGTCACTCCAAAATATGCATGGACAAAATTACAAAACATTACACCCAAAAGAAGAAAAATTAATAAATACAGATGTGCTATGTATAGACTCAAGAAAGCTTTGCTTTTACAGAGACGTACGTCGCGGAGTAACACCAGGCAGCAGCTTCTGAATCAAATAAAACATTCTGTTAAACCAGCTCTGTATCAGATACTTGCATCCCAATTGAAGAACTCTGCTGGATCTTCAAAAGGCCGTCGCTGGTCTAGTAATGATAAAGCCTTTGCATTCAATATTTATTTAGCCAGTCCTGTTGCGTACAAAATTCTGAGGCGTTTCTTAATTTTGCCTACTATTAGAACACTTCGTAGATCAATTGCAGGTGTTTGCCAGGAGACAGGATTCAGTCAGGAAATATTTGAGGTTTTAAAACAGAAGGTGCAAAAGATGATGACAACTCAATGTACACTGTCCCTTGATGAAATGAAAATACGAGCTGCACTAGTGTATGACTCCAGAAAATACAGAATTAAGGGATTTCAGGACAGTCTATCTATACGAAGTGCAGGAGAGCCCAACGTTGCAACCCATGCTCTGGTTTTTATGGCTAGAGGAGTACAAGGAATCTGGAAACAGGGTTTTGGGGTATTTTTTGGCTCATCGTAGTATTCCAGGTCGTGTACTAAAGGAGCTTGTATGCAAATGCATTGCAATGCTGCAAGAAATAGGATTACATGTTGTTTCACTAGTTTGTGACCAGGGATCGAACAATCTGGCTATGTTTTCTGAATTAAACCTTACTGAGGAGAAAACATCATTCCTTGTCAATGGACAGAAAGTGTATTTTTGTTTTGATCCACCACATTTACTGAAGGCTCTTCGAAACAATTTGCTGCGATACAATGTGCAGTTTCATTCAGGATCACAACATGTAACTGCAAAGTGGAAGTTCATTTTGGACTATTACAATGTGGACAGTAAGCAGCAATTTCGATCAGTACCAAAGCTAACACAGAAACACATAAATCCTATGGGGAGCAATAAAATGAAAGTTAAATATGCATCTCAGGTACTTAGTAATATAGTGGCAGCAGGAATCTGTCTGTTAACTTCTGTTGGCGCTTTTGCTGCTGAAGCAGCTAATACTGCAACGTTTGTGTCAAAAATGGATAATCTGTTTGACAGCTTTAACAGTCAGTCATTATTTTCAGAAAAACATTACTATCTGCAGTCAAGAAGGATTCCCAACACATCAGCTTCTGGACTGACATGCTTGCTTTTGGAAAAGTTGGAACTTTACTAGTTCAAATGGAAAAAAAGTGTATATACACTGAAAGAAAGGCTGGATTGTGTCTTTACGATCAGCAATAGATCTTTGCTCGGAACTGCTAAAGACACAGGACTTCATCCTTATGCGTCGGTTCAACCAGGATCCATTAGAAAACACGTTTTCAATAATTCGCTCTAAACGAGGTAATGACTGTGATCCAGATTGTTCACAGTTGGTTAGTTGCCTCCGAGCAATTATGGTGAACAACTTCTTTCGTGCCTCCAGTGATGGGAATTGCGAGGAGGATTTCGATGAAGTATTACTATTCTTGACGGAGAAGAGATCTTCTGCCAACATTCAGTTTCCTTCTTTGTTTACCAACGATCTAAGTAGACCTTCTGATGATCCATTTCCCTCAGCGGAAGTCCCTCATGAACCATTGGACTTCATGAAGGAAAACATTTTATATTACATTGGAGGCTACATTGCTAGAAGAATCATCGAAAAATTAGACAATTGTGAAATCTGTGAAAACATTCTTATCCAGGACACAATTTTAAATTCACAGGCACTACTAACCACTTTTAGGGATTACACTGGCGGTAGTTTAAAACACCCATCTTTAGCACTGTATTCTCTTCTAACTAGAATGCTACAAACTGATGTCAGTCCTCTATTGATAAAGAACAGAGTTTTAGAAAGCATGCATAACATGTTTTCTCAGATGTGTGATTTTGCTTCATTAGGCATTCATGAAGAACACTGTGAAATTGTTAAGAAACTGCTTATTGCATTATATTCAAAATTATATTTGTTTTCCTACTTGAAAAGATTTAATAATGACTTCAAATTGAAAGAATATTAGAGGTATGGCTGGTATTGTATTATATTTTTTCTAGGACTACTAAATGTAAAATTGTCTTCCCTACTATAACTTCAGATGTCAAGTGTTATCCTATGTTACACTCATCAGTAAAGTCATTATATTAATGCTCTGGTGTCATTATATTTCTTTAAAAAAAATCTTAATTTTGCAAAAAAAAATAATCTTTTTGATATTAATGTAACGTATTCCATAATATCTTCTGTTTCAGATAGAACTCTGCTGTACTTTGAAACTAACATCATCTTTTCTTTGTTTTTCATGTCATTTGTACCGTAGCTGAAACAAAGTTTATAACATTTCAATGACTTATCTTTAATTTGTTAGTAAGTTTTATAGTGTAGCCAAGGGCTGCAAAAGTCTTTTGCTGAAATGTAGAAAATTTGTTTGGAAAACTGTACTTTTATTGTTGTTAGGATTGTATAAGAAATAATTTTTCATAATGAATGTAACTTTAACCATTTTCTATTGTTAATGCTATCCATGTATACGTTTCATTATTATTTTTCTTTTTACATATTTGTTTAGTGACTTTCCTTTACTATATTTGAAGGGCCTAACTGCAAAAGTCACATTCTCCATTTTAGCAAATTTTTCAGGAAACATGAAAAACCTCTCATTTCAATAAAACGAGGTTTTGAAAATTGCATTTTTAAAAAAAAAATAATGTAGTCAAACAATGTGGTGTGTAATGCTGTTTCAAATCATACACAACATATAACTTGGAAAAATGACTTTAAAACATGGAGAATGTAACTTTTGGTACTTACAGATGGAGAATGTGAGTTCTGCACTTGAATAGTTTGCATAATATTACTTTTGACACCATGCGTTCTAGAAATTATCAGAGAAGATAATTTAACTCACGATATTATTTAGTTTGTTTAGGGTGAAAAGTTTAAATACCGGCATACTTTTTGGCACAAAAACTTTATTTATT
Source organism: Thereuonema tuberculata (assembly GCA_023159025.1). Taxonomy (NCBI): domain Eukaryota; kingdom Metazoa; phylum Arthropoda; class Chilopoda; order Scutigeromorpha; family Scutigeridae; genus Thereuonema; species Thereuonema tuberculata. The sequence goes on from JAFIDM010114601.1 coordinate 54,401, forward strand.
GAAGAAACAAATTTTACAAATTATTCTCACAATATAGAAATAAAAAAAAAAACAAAAAAAACTATAGATTGTCATCAAAACAGTTCAGTTTATTGAACAAAATCAGATCTGGAAAGTCTGCAGTTCATCTACAACGTGGCATTCCTCCTCATATTCTCCTGGCACATGTACTTCAGGTCCATCCAAAACATTAACGAAAAATTTCAAAATCTTCATTATATCGCCACTCTTCTCCGTAGTGTTTTTCCTTGAGCTCTTTTCTATTTCAGTGGTGTATTCACACGCTTCTTTGGACTTTGCTAATATTTCTATCAATAGGTTTAACACTTTGATCCATTATTAATAAAAAAAGAGGACATCACAATAAACTTTACACTTCACTCTTACCCAAACATAACCTGTTGCTGACTGTGTCACATGACTACATCATGTGACCAAAATACAGCTCCCGATTGGCTGAGTGGAGAATGTGAGTTTTGCACTAGAATCCTCAGTGGAGAATGTTAGTTTTGCTCCAAAACGTGATTTTCAACATTAAATTTATATAAGAGATAAGAGTTTTGATAGCTGAAACCTTCAGAATATGGTACAGTTCAATGTGAACAATAATAATATATCAATAACTCATTTCCCGCCAAAAGTGGAGAATGTGACTTTTGCAGTTAGGCCCTTCATTTGGAAGATTTAAGAATATTTGTCAGATATCTGTATTCCTGTATCATATTGTATTTTAGATATGTTATGAACTTATTAAATAAAATGTTTTGTTTTGTTCATAATTTATGGCTCGATTCTTTCAGTCAAAAGAAATATATAATCTGAACATATTGCCTACGACAATTAATAATTATAATATTTTTTTTTCTGGCTCTCTTAATATTCAAAACATTAAAAAATTAACAAAAACAGAAATTAAGGAAATTTCTGTGCGCACATTAAATAATAGGTGTTCAGCATATTACGACTTGCTAAAAATATATTTTTAAATTAGCAGAAGTATAAAAAAGCCAGAAAAATACATTGCTTGCGGAGGAAAAGGGGTGCGCGAATGAAAAACGAAAATGCTGTGACGTCAAACAGTGACGAAAATGCAGTGACTTCATACAGTGACGTTTTGTGCTAGTACCAACCCATGCCGCTATTGGCGCTGCCATCGCCACCCTGGTTGCTGGGAGTCAATGGAAGTGTCCCATCTATTCTTACTTAATCTATGGCAATGACTTGCCATCGAGTTGATCAAGCAAACAATCGTTGCCTGGTCGATGTTAGGCTATTCCCTCTCCAAAACTTAGTGGCATTGAATATATATATATATATATGTATATATTGATTATAAAATTCTTTAAAATAAAATAATTGCTTAAAAGTCAATCCAAAGCTTTGAATAAATCTGATGTCCAACTAGAATTGATTGAATTTTTAATGACATATTTTTAATGACAAGGAAGAAAGCCCACTTTCTTCATGAAGTCTTTACATCAAGTATTTCGGAATCTATCAATTGTGTTTTACGTAATTAACTGTAAATTATGATCCAGAAATAAAAAAATTATTAAATTACTTCTTAGAAGAAAGTGTATGATATATTATTTACATCTGGTCAACTTACGCGAGATATGAAAGACTTCCTAGAAATGAATATATTTTGTAATATTAAGATACTTGATGTTGAAACGGTATGTCACATTCTCCATGATGTACATCAGTGGTTCCCAAAATTCGGGACTCCCCGGAGGAGGTCGCGACAAATTTTATAAAAAAAAAGAAAAATGCCTTTTTAACATACATTTATTTTTTATTTAGAAATAAAAAAGTCAACGTTTAACATAAAAAACAAAAAATGTTTCATCAGGATGTTATATAAATTGAAATGCAGATCTTATAATATTACGGATACACAAATAGAACCATCAAAGTAAGGATCCAGGAGCATGTAAGTGCTCATATGAATAACCACCAGAAAATTTCCGATTGGGCAGAACACTGTTTAAAAAAAATAAGCATAATCCGGATCCAGAAGTTAATTATTTATTCCAGGTATGAAAGAATGTATGTTTTTAGTAAAAACTTTTAAAAATACCTTACTTTACAAAATTCCAATCAATAAATTGTCATTTTCGTTATGTAGTAATTATGCTTATTTTTCTATAATATATTATCTTCTATTCTATAATAATTATGCTTTTTATTATCCTGTAATAACTGAATACTTAGTGAACACACTAAGAATTGTACTTATTATTTTGAACATGCTAACAATAGTAGGATGCTAAAAAAGAACTTTACAAAAACTGTTTTATTTTAAAGTTTTGTAATATGGAGCCTGAAAATGCAAAGGACCTTTGCGAATTATCGTAGTTATGATGTATTTATTGGAGTGAATATGATGTTAAAAAGATATGAGATCTCATGTAGAGCCAAGCCCCTAACTCTACAAGGCCTAACTCTACAAGCCCTAACTCTAAAAACCCTATATCTTGGTCTAAACGTATGGCTTGGCCGTTTCGTGGCTGTCGCACAGACAATCCCATGGAGTTATGTAAAGGATATGGAGTATGCCAAGGCATATATTTTGAACAAGATATTAGGGTTTTTAGAGTTAGACATGTAGAGTGAGGGGCTTAACTCTACATGAGATCTGATAACTTTTTAACAGTGAAAGCGTTATGAGCATCTTGGCAACGTATTTTACAAGAAATGTTTTGGGTGGGATGAAATAGCTCCATGAAACGGCCAAGCCATACTTTTTGACCAAGATATAGAGTTAGGGCTTGTAGAGTTAGGCCTTGTAGAGTTAGGGGCTTGGCTCTACATGAGATCTCATATCTTTTTAACAGTGAAAGCATTATGAGCGTGTGAGTCTTGGCAACTTATTTTACATGAAATGTTTTGGGTGGGATTTCATTTCTTTTTGTAGGATGAGATCTGATAACTTTTTAACAGTGAAAGCGTTCTGAGCATGTGAGTCTTGGCAACTTATTTTATATGAAATGTTTTGGGTGGGATTATCTATTACAACTAAATTTAGTTTTAAGATTATTTAGAAAATGGATTTTTTTTTCAATACCCTACTTTTCTGTTTTTCTATTGGTCAACTTCTATATACAAGCTGTTTGCACTTTTGTAAGAAATCAAATTATTTCACAGTATTATTTAGGCCGAAGCATTGAGGAGACGACGTATTTCAGATCTTAATAAAATCCAAAGTATAAAAGCTAGATAAATGAAACTTAGTGTATTTCATTAGTATGGTAACTGCATCGTATCCTGAAAATTTGAGCTCTGTAGTATTATCCAGGCCGAAGCTACGAGGGTTCGATAATACATAACCAGACCCCCCCCCCTTTATGAGGGGTTGGAATGTGAAAGTTATGGATTTCTTAATTTTGTTGTTGTTTGTGTGCTAATTCTAGCCTGCATACCAAATTTCAGCTTTCTAGGACTTCAGGAAGTACCCTAGAGGTTTTGATGATCATGAGTCAGTGAGTCAGTGACGGAATCGACGTATTTTAGGTATTAATAAAATCCAAAGTATAAAAGCTAAATAAATGAAACTTAGCGTATTTCATTAGTCTGCTAACTGCATCTTATTCTGAAAATTTGAGCTCTCTAGTATTATCCAGGCCGAAGCTATGACGGTTCGAAAATACGACGAAACACTTCCAGAAAAGGTACGTAGTGCCTTTCCTGCCTTCGGCTCGTCTTGGCGGGGGCACTACCGTGCCCCCAGATTTTATAAAAAGATATGTAGAAGATTGTTGCTTTTCGGAAGAAAAAATCCATCAGTAGTCATATAGGAAAATAAAACTGTGGTTAAAATCAAGAAAGGGTTACTACCAAACCACAGTGCAATCCCCGTCATGAAATGAAATTATAGAACATTTTCTTCAAACAGATTTTTGACTTACAATGGAAACAATTGAAGCACTGCTATTGTAAAGAAACAATCACCAGAAGTCATCGGAAACAATTGCTCCGTGCATTATATAGTTGACACGTGATTGGACTGTTGGATTCTGCGAGAGAACCAAGGAGAAGCAGCAAGGAAAAATGCAGAAGTCATTGGAATATAAAGATGGCGATATTTAAGCGAAATGCAATTCTCTAAACAAGTATTTTGGAGACAGGTTTTATATCGAATGTGTGAAACATTAAGTGTCGATTTAAACTATGATTAATGAGAAGGATTTAGTGATATAATTTATTAATCATATTGTATGCTCTGTTTCAGCGTATAAGTAGTGACGTAATCTCATTCGATGTGCAGCAACTGGAACGATGCCATTTTGAAAGTGATACGAAATATTCCAAAGTTTATTTCCAATACCGAGAGCCAATGTTTATTTATACGAAGTAAGGATATAATTAAACATCGCATTGAAGTCTGCAAGTAAGTCATATTTTTCTTGTTGATACACAGAACATATTTGCATTAATTCACGAACAGCGTAACCATAGTTAAAGGTATCAAGATGACACAAGTAGACAATTCAACTATTAAAGTGAAGTAAAGACGTTTACCTTCGTGGATGCAGATTTACCAAGTTTTACAAAGAACATTTAACGATTGATTCACATACAGTGAAAGACTTATCGATTTAAGAGAGACTTTAAGCTGAAGCAACTATGTTAATTGTAAAAGAGTAATATACCATTTCTAGGAAGAAGAAATAATATATGTAACTAAATATAGCATTTAATCAAAGAATTAAAAGCACTTAATTCTAGTTTACTTGTTTATGCTCATTGAACCATTACCTTTAATTGACAGTATTTCTTACTAGGATAGGATTTGAAATAAAACAATTTTACATCCACCTACACCTATTCGTTTAACTTCATCTGCTATTTTATTTAAACGCTCTGCTAAAGTTATTTTCTAAATGTGAGCAAGTTTATTCCACAAAAACAAATACTAAGATAAATTTTTCTGTTTTTGAGAAACTGTGATTGTCTTAATTATTTTGAATTTCATCCGGAAAATATTCAAAAGTTGTTATTTATTGCCGCCATGTTTGCAATTACATAAAACCTCTCATATCCGGCCCTCGTTTATCCTACCCCCACGGTATTAGAGGGTTTACTGTATATAATTCAATAATAACTACTGTGGTACGTCTAATGCAACCCTTAATGTGTTTTATTTATCCAATTAAAATGCTTTTTATGGAAATGTGGCGAGGGTGGATATTTGGCAGGATATTTGGTTATTAAAAAAGGGCGTGACTTGAAAAACGTTGGAAAACACTGATCTAGACTTTATATCTAAACAGTTTCTTACTGATTATTCCATAATTCCTTAAGTTTATGATTTGATATTTTGAAGAATTAATTAAATGCCCATGTAATAAATCTTCAAGCCAGGATACACTAGAATATTTTCGAAAGGGTACCAACGTTTGTAGTTCTTTCGTCGATGGTCCATTAATTGAGAATTTACAATTTAAAATTTTAAATTATTTTCCTTAAAAAAAATCTACAATAAATTTGATTACAACGACATTAATTCAAAATCATTCAATGAACGATAACCTGTAAACGTGTGAACCTGAATATTTCAATTCACAATGTCGCCCTTTGACTATGCACTGGATGACGAAAAATAATAAAATAAATGTAACTTATGCTACTGCTACCAATTTTCTTACCAGAATAAAACACTCTCTAGTTGCCGAACGGACGATCCCGAAGAACGAAGTCCAACGGCGAAAGGTTCTGGGAAAATAATACTTACTAATGATATCTATTTTAAAACCAGAACAACCCTCTTAAACCACAAATAAAATCAATCAAGTTGAGATCTAATACAAACACAGCTGGAAACAATATGACGACCTGGGCCCTTTCCCGCCAACTGAACAGCTGATCGTGATATCCCAACAGATAGAAATTATGCTACAATAAACCCGTTTGTTCAATTAAATTGTTTACGTAATATTATCTTAATGGATAAACACACTGTCTTTTCTTTGATTAATAAGGATTATGAGATAAAGAATCTTCAATAGTTAAATTAGTTAACCTCTACCTATATATCAAACTCTGTTTAAGATCTATGTAACAAATTGAGAATAAAATGAACACCAAAACACATATATGTAATTAATATCAAAATAAGATTTATTCAGAAAAATTATTTTTAATCACTTTCTTTTCCTCCAGAAAATAATACCCTTGCATAAACAATATTTATTTTGTTCTAAGAAAATAATCAAAGATATAATATTGCTACCGTGTTTTTGTGTCGAGCACAAACGGACGGTGGCAGGGTAATGGAATGCGACTGAACACGTATGTTCTTAAAATAACAGAGACTTTTATTTACTCGGTTAGGATAAAATACAGGTAATTGCGAATGAGAATAACGAATCTTCGGTAGAGTGGAAGAGTGGTCTTCCTCCAAATGGGATGTCGTCTGCGTTGTTTTCCTCCAGTTGGCGGGACGTCCGGATAAGTCCACGGTGACTGTGTTTCCTAAGGGCGGTCTCGGAAATCGATCCCCAGCGTCTTAGGCCTAACACCGAACCTCTTCGGAACTCTGCGGCGAAGGGATGACTTCTCACGGCAAGGGTTGACTTTTCCTGTTACCGTCCAACGATAACGAAACCTTTTCGGTAATAACTAGCTTCACAGCTGAAGTCTTCTCTGTCCCGGTTGGGAATCCTGACGGGTCCTTTTCCAAATATACCACAGGATACTGTCTCCCGGTCGGGCGCCAAACGATACTACCGTCTCCCGGTTGGGATTCTTCTGAGAGCTGCACGTCACGCAGTCGATTCAGCTTCTATCTTCGGTTAAGACGTTCCTTCTCCTGGGCACCTGCGCACGTTTGGATTTCGAACGTTCTCTCCCGAAAGAATGCCTTGCTTCTGGACTCCTATCCAAAGTCGAAAAGGAACGCACCTCTTCGGATGAAGCCCCTGTTGCTGGGCCACTGCCTGAAGTCCAAGTCGTTCCGCTCTGTTCTACTTCGAATGGAGATCCTCTGAATGGGCGGTTGCCTCACGACGTTCTCGTATACTCCGCTCCTATCGGAGACCCTCTGTATGGGCGGTTGTCCCTTGACGTTCCGCTCTGTTCTCCTCTCAACGGAGATCCTTTATCTGGGCTGCTGCCCGAAGTCGTTCTGCTACACGTTCCCCTTAGTGGAGTCCTTCCTACTGGGCTGATGCCCCACGACGTTCTGCTACACGTTCCCCTTAGAGGAGTCCTTCCTACTGGGCGAATGCCCACAGACGAGATGCTGTTCAGGCGGTCTGCGCCTGGTTTTATAGGCGTTGACTGCCTCAAACGAGGCTCAGGACTGATCGACTCAATAGAGGTAAGCTGGGTTGGTTGAGTCGACTCTGCTGAATGGGGGTGGTCCAAAACCGCAGATAACAATATATCTTAAAAAGAGTAAACAACCTTTTATCCCTAGGGGAAAATTACTACCGGAGATCTCCTTTTCTTTTGTTTTACTTTAATATGATCACCCCCTGATTCAATACATGTTTATATACCAATAACATATTTCTGATTGAGAATACAAAACAATTTTTTTTAATGCAATAACAGTCTAACACTAGTTTGCCAATGTCTCGGCATTGACCTTGACCTACAAAATAAAACACATCAAATATTCTATTACAATATCGCTAACCTTAAGCCAGCGCTCAGTTTCATTAAATTATTAGGAATATTTCTATCTAATAATATGCCAACAAATTACTCTCGGACCCAAAATGTTAGATTAACACAACTACAGATCTAATGTTTTCCACCCTATGGTTTTCTCTATTAACCATTAAACATTTTTATTCTTTTCGACTTCATCGAAAACAAAATTAACTTCTCTCTGTTTGTTTTATCTTTTCTTTTTAGTCATTTTACACCATATAGTTCCTTTCTTTCACGCAGTATGGTTTAACCCTGGGAATCCATTATTTCATGAAGTTAATCTCTAGATAGAAAATTTGATTGTTCTTCTCTTTCTTACACAGCGACAAAACAAAGCTAGAAAATTGTTTGAAATTAACACCTTTTCTTTGAGTACTCATTAAATGTAGTTTTCGTTAACGAAATGTATTTTGTTTATACTGACGTCAGTTTGATGAATGCTTATTAAAAACGCACTTCGCACACGCATTTCTTTTCTTTAACTACTGTTCACTTGAATTAATTGTCTGTTGATTCTACGAAGCGACTTTTCTTCGTCTCTGCTGAATATAGTAATATTTACTTACAAATTTGTAGACTTGCTTCTATCGGTCGGACCTCTCCAGTCTTTCGGGCACATCCATTTTGTTGTCGGCTTCTCTGCGACGATGGTGTCGGAATTCGTGTAACATGCCATTTCCAATATAGGTTTCCTTCGATGCAACACCATTCCAAGCACTGACATGGGTTCACCTGTCATTACGCAGATAATGTTGTTTGCTAGAGCATTCTAGCCAAACTTTTATTTGCACACACACACACACAAGCAGTTGTTGGTAATATAACTCCGCCATCCCGGAGCTTTCCCTGTCAAACGCAAGATCTGAGCCCTTGACACCAGCTCTACTCTCACCAAAACACATTGTCTGTTGTTCTCGGACAACTTAAAACACAAAGTCAAAACAAAGAAATAAAAATAATAGTAGCGCAATTGTCTATGAAACTACATGCTCAACTTTTATCGGACCATTCGCTCCGACGCCGAACACTGTTCTCTACTGACAACCTGAGACTTCTCTATCGCTTCCAGCCAAAATATAAAGTTTCGGTTTGTTTTAACCAATCAAAATATCACTTCCGGGTCACATGACTCTGCATCTCCCCTTCTTCGTGAAAACCTAGTAAATGCAACTTTCTCACGAGAAAGATAATTAAATTTGAAAATACCATTTCCTTTCTCTTTTTCACAAAGATCCTTTGATTTTATAATTAATATTGTCTTAAATTTAGCACAAAATTCACAATAATACACAGTATTTATAATAAAACCAGAAATACAAAATTTATACACTTATAAATTCAACCACCTTTCAATAGATCAAAAATCAGTTCAACAATAATACTCTTTAATTTACCCTAATTAAGCATAAATCTCCTAACACTACATTATCGTCACGTATCTTTAAAACGCACCGTGACAACAATCCAAATAATAAAAAAATCTAAGTTCCTCTGGTTGTGAGTTACAGTTACGATAACCGTAACTTCTTTTTCTTTGTACGTAAGTTAATGATATTTCAGTTTTAGACTCAGTTTTAGTGTAGTATAATATACTGTACTACAGTAAAGAATAGTGTTGTATAGTATGATATAGTATCATACACCAATTGCAGTATCTCCTTTGTGCATCTGGAGTATTGCTCAATTCAGTTTAGCTTCCTCAGATGAGAATATCTCGATCGCCATATCGATTCCTTACCGTGATGTTTCAGAGTGATACCCTGTGTCAACGTTTCACCAGATTAGCTGACGTTTGGAATCCCTGCTGAGACTGAATCTATTCTCATCAGTATCATTGCGCTGCGCTCCACTCCTTTTGTTCGTTGCACCATTGTAAACGGTGTCTCTGATTTGCAGGAGTTAATGGGACACAGCGTACTGGTCGTCGGGCAAACAGTCACCTTGGGATTGTCGTCTGGCTACAGTAAACTTCGATTTTCTGCGTCCTGTGCTCTTGCACTGTTGTTTACCAATGGTTTCCACTGTCTGATGTAGTTCTATCTTGGTCTGTTGGAATATATAGCGCTCATGATTGGGCGATGTTTTGCTTGGACGACCACCACCAGAACAGCTGAACCTGTTGTTCTAGAGGCCACTTATGCATACGATACGATGCTATGGGCGATTCCAAACTCACACTCCTCCCACTTAGCCCTTCCTCGAGCTTTTCAATTACGTGACCCCGGGTGATGTCATCCAGATGTTGTTTACTAGCCATCTCCTTGTCTGTATGAAACCAATCGAACATCTAAAACACTCGTACTTATCGTTCGTTAACTTGCACATACATGCTGAGCTGCTGCTTTCATCTATTTCTGTTGCTAGCACCTGAATTAATTCAGGCGACTGCAAGCTTTTGATTTCATTTACGAATGCATCTAAATTAAAATATGAACTTGTAAAGCATCTGGGATTTATATTTCCATGTTTTTAATTTTCAAAATATTCTAATTAATTAAACTAAAATTCAAAAACAGTCAGTTTTTAATGGGTTTTTTTTAGGTATTACTCGGTATTTGTAACGTTAAAAAATTTGAGAAAGGCTAAAAATGATAAAATAAAAATCATAAAATAACGATTTGTGTTTGAAGTATTTATTATTAGTGATTAGTTAATTTTTTAGAAAAATAATACTTGTCTTTTTAAAAATTATTTGAGATTTTGTTTTTTACGTGCTATCAAATAATCAAAATATCAAAACGTTTTCATTAAAGACTTTCTAAATATAATGCAAATTCATTTGATGCTGCTCGTTTCCAAAAATAAATTTGTTTTGAGGCATTTTTTTGTAGAAATAAAATTTTGTTAATTCTATTAAAATCCATTTCTAAAAAAAACGTTCTTTGTTCATAAATATTCACTAACTTCTAATATGAATTTTTTTGTGTCAAATTTCTCATTATCTAAAGTAGTTACATTTTAATAATGTTTTCAACACTTCTCAAAGCGAAAATAAACAGAAATTACCTTCTGGTCGCAAAGAAAATCGCGTTTCGTGTGAAAGGCTCCATTGAAATCTATAGAACGACGGTTAGTCCAGACATTAAGAGAGAAAAAAAAAAGGTGTTTTGATGCAAAAGGCTGAGGAGTTTTGAAACTTGGCAGAAATATTAGACTGGGTGCCCTAAGTATGATGCTAACTTTGCGATCTCGAGCGACCACCGCTCGCGCCGCCATCTTGAAAAAATGGCGCTTAAAATCAGTTTTTGGCATATAACTCCGTTCCTATAGGTTTTAGAGAAAAAGTTTATCATTAAAAGTTGGAGAGAATAAATGTTACTACAAATTTGTTTACAAACATTTTTTTGTCAGATTAATAGTTTCCTAGTAACATGGCCAAACAATAGAACGATTTTTTTGAAATTCCAGAAAAGCGGCATTTTCAAGCTACGTTTTACCAATTATCTGCCAATTAGCATACCTAAATTACCTTTATCTAATAAATAAGTGTTTATGTAGAGATTGGAAAGAGGCTGGGACGGAACGTTTCGCTCGTTTGATAACACATCAGTCAACCAACCCAGTGACAGCGCAGGGTGCGAATTCTGTCTCATAGCGTTATGCCTTCGTTTTTTGCCGATTTCTGTGAACGCATCAGGAATGTACATGATTTGGTCGCTGTAGAGGTGTGCTACCACAATAACTGCTTGAAAAAAATTTACACTACCCTACAATCAAAAAAGAAAAGAGGCAACCGACCAGCCACAAACGTCGACGAAGTGATGTAAGCAATTTACACCTATTTGGAAGAGAACGGCGAAGAATGCCAGTTCTCCAGGGATGAATTGATGAATGTCGTCGAGGCTGATTACCTCTCACATCCGAGAACAGTGAAAGTGCGGTTATTACAAAAATATGACGACGACATATCGATTAGCGCAACTCGAAGCTTACGTCCAACGGCAAAGCTTTGGGTTCAATACTTCCGCATGGTTTCATTGCTGAAACAATTCATTAAAGCAGAACGTATGGGGAATTGGCAGCTTCATTTAGAAACCATGCAACAAATGCTGCCGTATTTTCGTGCTGCGGCCACTTCCTGTATGCAAAGTCAAGCCATCTGTACTTGCAGGATAAGTTCGCGCTGGAAGGAAAAATGGATACTGCTGAATACGAGCTCTTTACAAAGGGAGGTTATTTCACAATCAGACGATCGGACAAATTTTGGTCAGGCATTATTTCGGATCTGACCATCGAACAAACATTAATGCGTACAATGAAGAGCATTGGTGGTCTGATGCACGGACGTGGTATGACAGACAGCGTCGTAACCGTGTGGACACTAGGAATGGTCTATTTGCAGAATGTCTGTGAAGCAATAGAAGAGTTTAGCGCCATCCAAATGAAGACAACGGAGCAGAATTTGTATATGCGACCGACGCGTATGCAACGTAACCAAAACGATGTGACAATGATTCCAGAATGGCTGTCGCAACATAATCCGTTTCCGCAAGTCGACAGTTTGCTCTCCATCAACAGTGTAGTCGTTGTTGAGGAAACATTAAATTGTCACATGGTACAAGAAATAGGTGCTGCAGCTTTTGCGAAGACTGTGGGCAATAATTTTGATTCCTTAAAATTCAGGCGTAAAGATGCAGTGTTTTCCTTGGGATTAGCGAAAAGCAGTGTCAAAGTCGATAATCTTCCTATTTCCATCAATCCCCTGTTGTTGTTTCAGAGAATCTGTATTGCCAAAAACAGCGATGAAGGATTGAAAGGTTATTTCAAATTTGAACTCGCCCCATTCCCTCTATCATTATTTAATGAGGATGGTTTGCGAAAGGGAATGAAATCGTCCTGTTCAAGGCATTTTCTTTGGTGGACCAGCCTTTACAACCGGATAACAACAGCTTGCATGAACTGGACGGCGGCTTTTTGTTGCATTGAGTGGTATGGCATCGCAATGATTCGTACGGAACAATTTGCATGTACTACGTGCAATATGTCCAAAGGCACTATGGTCCTAATGCAGTCATAGTCTTTGACGGTTATCCAGCAAACGCAGCTAGCCGGAATACGAAAGGGCAGAAAGATATCGACGCTCCAGAACAATGTATCCATTGATGTAATTTTCGATGAAGAGATAATTCCACCTGTTTCGCAAGAACAATTCTTGGCGAACAATACTAACAAAAGGCATTTAATTTCCAAGTTAATTACGAAGTTTAAAGAATAAAATTTCACAGTGAAGCAGGCAGTAGGTGGCGGGGATGTGCTCATCATTCAGACAGCCATCGACATGACATTGTCATTTACGCGTGTTTTCGTTGTCGGAGAAGATGTAGATTTGTTGGTTCTTTTAACTGCAAAGGCTAGAGATCATGACAATATTTTTTTGCTGAAACCGAGGTGGGGAAAATTTGCGGAAACGCTTTATTCGACACGGAGCCGGAAATATAAGGAAGCTGTTGCGAAGAACATGTTGTTTTTACATGCAATCAGTGGTTGTGACACCACTTCTGCTCTCTTTAACCAAGGAAAATTAAAGTTTCTCAGTCTCCTGGATAAAACCGACTCGTTGCTTGACACTATAGCAATCTTCCAGAACCTCAAAGCAGATGTGGATGCTTTGGCTGCAGCTGGTGAAGCGTTCTTATTGGCACAACAGCGAAGAGTCTTTAAAGGACACATTAGATTCCCTTCGCTACAAAAAATTTGTGAAGTCTGTGTCCAAGAACAAATTTAATCTCGTGTCGCTGCCACCCACAAGAGATGCTGCTAGGCAGCATTGTCTGCGAACATACCACCAAGTCGCAATGTGGTGTGGCAATGAAAAAGATCCTGAGCAATACGGCTGGCAGAAAACGAGGCATGGGCTCGATGCTGCTCGCGCTAGGTCAGAAGCAGCCACCATCACCATTTTGAACTCGATATCCTGTAAATGTAAAAAAGGCTGTGCAGGAGCGTGTGGATGTCGGAAAACGGGCTTAAAGTGCTAGGTGCTGTGTCTGTATTGTAATGGGACAGAATGTGAAAACATTCCCGATTTGGTAGCTGATTCCGTTTCCGATGACCCACACGAAGGTCATAACATCCTAGATTCGTTGGAGTGGGTGTTGGAGAAGACAGGGGGCGAATAAGACTCTAAAGAGAGTAAACATAGTGAACCAAAACGACAGAAAACTCGAATGAAAGTTTGGAATGTGGAGTAGACTTCCCGGGGATACCATATTAAAAAAAAACGCGCCGCTCAACTCTATCTCGTGGGTGGTATGGAAACGAGTTGATAGAAGCAGTGGTTTGTATTACTTTATTGCATGAAACTATTTAGGTATGCTAATTGGCGGATAATTGGTAAAACGTAGCTTGAAAAGGTAGCTTTTCTGCAATTTCCAAAAAAATCGTTCTACTGTTTGGCCCGGTTACTCGGAAACTATTAGTCTGACAAAAAAAATGTATATAAGCAAATTTGTAGCAACATTTCTCCTCTCCAACTTTTAGTAAGAAACTTTTCTCTAAAACCTATATGAAAGAAGTTATAAGCCAAAAACCACTTTTCAAAATGGCGGCGCGAGCGGTGGTCGCTCGAGATCGCTAACTTAGCGTCATACTTAGGGCACCCAAGTCTTCATTTCTGCCAAGTTTCAAAACTCCTCAATCTTTTGCACCCCAAAAAGTACCTAATGACTGGACTACAATCCCTGTTCGTACTGTAATTCTCTTTGAACTTAGCTCTTCCATTGTATTAACTTTTTTCCTTTATTTTTTCTTTCTTTTATTTTCTTCTTGTAAGGGATTCGAACCCCCGACCTTCGTCGTTGCAGTCAGGAATGATAGCCGCTGGACTATTCCGGTTCCCCCAATCCCTGTTCGTACTTTAATTCTACTTGAACTTGGCTTTCCAAACTTAGCTCTCCCATTATACAAGGTGGTCGGAAAGTAACTCCCTATTTTGCATTTGAAATAGGTATCGCTGTTATGTGTAGATTGCAATGAAAGTTATCTTGTTTTGTAGATTCTAGTGTGGTATTGTTTGTAGTATTTTTTCCTTTTTCTTATTTCTAATATTTTTTTCTTTTTCTTTTTTTTTAAGAGCCTCTGAATGAAAGATGTCACAACGATTAAGTATTCAGGACAGAGCGAAAATTGCAGCAAGGTATGAGATGTGGCAATCTGTAACGCAGGTTCAACGGTGGTAGAGGGATGAACATGGGAAACATGCTGTTTTGGATGAAAAGACAATTAAAAATTGCCATAGGAAGTTAATGACGACCGGTAGAGTTTTGGAAAAAAGGAGATCAGGTCGGCCGTCGACCTCGGTATCAGAGGAAAAGGTGGTCGCAGTGAGGTAGATGTTCCATCGAAGCCCTGCAAAATCAACAAGACAAGCTGCAAGAGTCAATGGCATGACACGTTATTCTGTGCATCAAATTCTCCACAAACAGTTATTTTACAGAACATGGAAGCCTCATTATGTCCAAAAGTTGTATGCTGATGATTGTGATAGGCCTCTTGAATTTTGTGAAGTGATGCTCGCAAGGCATAACGATGATCCACAGCTATTTCAAAAAATTCTATGGAGTGGCGACTCTGTGTTTCATGTTGGGGGGGTTTGTTAATCGTTATAACAGCTATTATTGGGCAGAAATTGATTCGAAGGAGACTGTTGAAAAAATGCAGGGGAAGCCGAAGGTGACAGTGTGCTACAGATCTACTTCTTCTCGCATTGTTGGACAGTATCTGTTAAGAGACAGTATGAACGCTGAACATTGCCTGGAAATGCTACAAACTTTTGTTTGGCCTACAATTTCTGAATGGGACGAGTTCCAGGCCCTGTCATTTATGCAAGATGGAGATCCGCTCATTACGCCTTGGCTGTCAGGCAGTGGCTTGATGAGCGATTCACTGGACGATGGATAGGCTGCTGGAGCTCCACAGAATGGCCTGCGCATATTCCAGACCTCACCCATGCGATTACATTTTATGGGGATGGGCTATAAAAGAATTGTACTGCAGCAAATCTGAAAATCTTGATGACCTTAAAACCATAAAAATCATAAGTGATATTCCCGACGAGTTCTTGCGGAAAGCCATAGCAAATGTACATGTTCGTTTACGACAGTGTATAGAAAATACTGGGGCTCACATTGAATTGTAACTTTTGTAATTATCATGCCACACGATAAACTATATGTCTATAAAACATTCTCGATACCTCATCCGTTTAGGAGAAAAATTTTTTTGTCCAGTTGATAGTTTCTTTCCGCCCACCCTGTATTAAGTTTTTTTCTTCTTTTTTCTTTCTTCTTTTTTGTCTTTTACGGGATTCGAATCAACGACCTTCGCTTTGCAGTCAGGATTGCTAGCCTTTGGAATATTCTGGTTCCCCCAATCCCTGTTCATACTTTCATTCTATTTGAACGTAGCTTTTCCTATATATTACCTTTTTTTCTTAATTTTTTTTTTCTTGTTTTTTTCGTTTTCTACGGGATTCGAACCCACGACCTTCCTCTTTGCAGTTAGGAATGCTAGCCACTCGACTATTCCGATTCCCCCAATTCCTCTTCTTAGTTTTGTTCTATTTCAACTTCGCACATCTGGTTTTTCCGTCTGGAATGCTAGCCATTGGGCTATTCG
>JAFIDM010114602.1:0-12876 GCA_023159025.1 Thereuonema tuberculata
CATGTTTGTGGATATTCAAACCAATTGGTAAAGTAATACATTTCTTATACTCGTCTTTATTAGAGACTTTATTACTTTTGTGAGATCTTCTTTCTTTGAAAAATTCTTTGATAACTGAATCAATGAATTCTGTTGGATGCTCATTCATGATCAGCTTATCTTTTAGATCTTTAATCTTGTTTTTCCATAACTTTTTTTCTTCAGTGTAATCCGTTATTCTTCTTAGATATCCTTTTATAATGGCTTTCTTTGTTGAATTTTGATGATTCGACATAAAATTTAAAACATGTGCACTTTGGTAAGGTTTTCTAAAATGTTCAAACGTCAAATTTGAATTTTCATTCCTAATAGTAATGTCCATAAAGTTTATTTTCCCTTCAACTTCTTCCTCCATCTTGAACTTTATGTCTCTGTGATACTCATTTATATAATTTAAGAACCTTACAAACTGTCTCCTAGTCCCTTCCCATATGATCATAATATCATCCACATATCTTTTATATACAAATTTAGCCTCTGTCCATTTCGAAATATAATTAAATTCAACCCAATTCATAAACAAATTACATATTGTTCCCGAAATGGGACTGCCCATCGGGAAACCTTTGTTTTGTATGTACATTTTGTTAATAAATTTAAAATAGCTGTTGTTACATATTAGCTTCAATAAACTTAAAAAATATTCTTTATCTAATTTGAATTTTGCTTCCAACTCATCATCATATTTAGAAATAATTATTTTCAATGCTTCATTAATCGGGATGCTTGTATACATAGCTTCAATGTCAAGAGTATACAATCTAACTTTCTTATTTTTATTATTATTTCTATATTCCTTAATAGTGTCAATAATGCCTTGTGTGTTCTTTATTATAAATTCAGGATTGTCAAATTTCATGTTATTTAGTATTGAATTAAGGTATTTTCCTAGGTTTTGTAACGGAGACCCGTAGGAATTAATAACCGGCCTGACTGGAAAATCTTTTTTGTGTACCTTGATTCTAGGCTCAAATGTTGATACTATCGTCATGTTTCTGATTATGTCTTTATATTGATACCAATTTATAGCTTTTTTCTTTCTCATACCCTGAACTTCTTTCTTAACTTTCTTATATAACTGGAAAGTTATATCTTCCTCTACTTCTGAGAAATTCTCTCAGTATAGTATAGTATACGCCTTGGTGTGTAGGGATTGTGGGGGTATTTACATAGGAAGTACAGGGAGGACGGTTAGGGAACGAGTGGATGAGCACGTTCGTGCCTACCGGAGCGGAACTAGGAAAATTTCAGATTGGGCGGATCATTGTCTGGATAATGATCACAATCCAGACCCTGTAGTTCATCTAATTTATTACGTCACAGATGAATTTAAGAGATTCGCTTTGGAATCTTGCTTAATAAATTGTTGTATATGTATAAATAAAAACAAATCACTTAGAGTTAATAAGATATCCTTAAATATATTTAGAAAATCATTAATAAAAAACAAAAGATTAAAAAGAATTTTAAAGATTAGTTAAAAGTTCACATGTTTATTCACAAATATTTATTTTAAAATTAATTGTTTATTTGTTTTCAGTTGTTTATGATTGTATTGTTTTCAGTTGTTTATGATTATATTTGATTTCAATTGTTTATGATTATATTTGATTTCAATTGTTTAATTTACAATGTAAGATCTCGCATATGAGAGTTTGTTATAATTTGTAATGTTAGGAATGAGAAAAAAGGATTTTTCTCTTTCCTTTTATGTTTTCATATTTTGTATTTTTCGTTATTTAAGTTTTAAAAATATGGATCTTGAGAAAGTCCTTGAAAAATAGGACGAAATATTGAAGACCATGTTGATGAAGTTTGTATTTGTTTGGAATTTTAAATGACGTTTCCAAGGTTCGTCTCCACCAAGACAAGGCGTCCAGCCATACGTCCAAATCGACCCAGAATTTTATGACACGAATGGAACAGCAAACCGGAATCCAGGCTATACCGTTTACCGAGATACCAGTGAAGTCTCCAGACGCATCGCCCATGGATTTTTGCGCATTTGGACTATTAAAACGAGCCTTGGGAAGACGACGTCCTCGTTCATTGGATGGACTCTGGAAATGTTGTCAGCAGGAGTGGCAACGTATAAGTCTTCCCGTTCTTCGCAGTAGTCTCCTGCAATGGAAACTGCGCTGCAGAGCGATAGCAGTATCTCATGGCCATCAAATAGCGCATGATCGTTGGTGGAGAAAGGGAATTTCTGGGAAATAGACCCGAATCCAAATCGTTACCATAGATTGTAAACAACCCTCCGTATAAATACCACACAATAATGGCTAGTTTAAAAAAAGTCATTTAATGATAAGACTTTTTTAGATTATCATCAGTAATCATATGTTTTATGAGTAAACTTTATTATTGATTCTTTTACTATTTATTATTGATTCTTTATTGATTATTGATTCTTTTATTATTTATTATTGATTCTTTATTGATTATTGATTATTGATTCTTTGTAAATACTTTTCGGATGCAGGACATTGAGTTATCGATATGGACCTTAAATTGATGAACAGACTAGATGTCTTACATATTTTCCATAAATTGACTCCTAAAATTAAATCTTAAAATAGTAGTATATGTTATAACTTATATGCTAAAAGTTCAAAACAGCATTTTTATTAAAAATCTCTTAAAGAATCAATAATCCTTTAAAGTCATTAAATGAATTTTTAACAGTCAAACAATTGGCATAGAAAATTGTAATCTGGTAGATTATTAGATGACAAAAGAACAAAAATGTCTTCAAGAAAAAGTTTGGAGAATGATATGAAAGTCTATACAGAGGTAAAAAATGAACAACCCATCGAATCCTGTTATGAATATCGAAACAAATTTCCTTCACTACAAATTCAGATTTCTCCATAGAGATGCATTCGCTTTCACCATTGCTAATTTTTTGCAAACTATCATCAATAGATTTACATCGATACCTCATGTATACACAATTTTATACTTTCTGAGTTAGAAGACTTTAAACTTTTTGGCTCTAAGTTATTAATATAGAGATTATTTCATTTTTTGTTCTTTTATGAATTAGTCTTCAAACTTCTAATTTTACTATATCATTAGCTACTGAAATTGAGAAGCGAATAGTGCCTTGTGTTTCTAAATACGATCCAAACAGAAAACCTAAAGTCTGCACAATTGTAAAAAAGAAGTCTTCTAGGAAACAGGTAAATGCTGAAATATCAATTAAATTATTCATTTCATAATTAAAAGTATTACAACTACAGTATTACCTTGAAATACGAGCATAATCCGTTCCAGTATCGAGCTCGAAACTCGAGGTGCTCGTATCTCAAATCATTTTTTTCCCATAGGAAATACCAGAAAACAAATAATTCGTTCCGGCCCTCTAAAAAAAATTCCCTTATTACTGCTAATAATAATGGAAAAAAACATGTTTTTAATTGCTTTAGAGACATACACAAACCAAAAAAAAATTATAGTATGTAAAGATTCCTGTGACATAAAATAAAATATGGTTTTTCATTATGAGTTCTTACTGACAGACGATACAGTAGCGGCTAATGGCGGCAGATGCTGAGGAGGGGGAAGGGAGGGAAGAGAGTTGGCCCATACGTAGACACTTGATTCCGTACTGTACCTTACACGTACACTACGTAACTTACATAAACTTACAATTAACTTAGCTTATGTATTTTTTTTTCTTTTCTATTTTTTATTTGTATTTTTTTTTGCCTTTTTTCGATTTGTATTCTTTACTTTTCTTTACTTTTCTTTATTAAATTACAAGTAAAAAAAATTAAAAAATTTGGCACGGTTCCCGAAGCCAATCTGCAAACTAACTATCATTTGACGTGAATCTGATTCAAGTTTAGCTGTGATAGATAATTATCATGAAATTATAGTTTGAAATTCCTTTTTTTGCTTTTATTAATATACAGAGCATTGGCATCCATGTTGTTGAGTAATATCATTGTGTTATTTCCATTATGAAATTTATATACCATAAATTACTGTGTTCTCTAGTTGATCACCACTAAACCACATTGCAACATTTAATGAAACATTTGATTTTTACAACAATCGGAAAGGAAAGCTATCTTACATCTTTTTATAACAAGAAAATTCCTGGGAAGGAGGGTGATCAGAAGAAGGATCTCAATTCCAAAAATTGAGATTAGAAAATGAGTAAACTTTCTATATGATCCAGTATATATCAACTTTCCATATTAATGTCTCTGTAGACAGTATTAGCCTTTCCGACATAGCCTAGGCGACGGCTCCCACTTGGCAAGATGTGCCGGAACCTGAATTCAAATCCCGGAGCCGGCATGAAAAATTTCCTTTTCTGTGTTTGTCTGCTTCTTCGTCTTTCTCTTCATTCCATAGGTCTGGAGTCATTCATAATGACTTCCTGAGGAAGACAGCGGGAAACCATCCTAGTATGTGTTCCCCGGAAATTCAATGGATTCGTTCCACCCACCCAAACTTAGGATTGAGGAGAGAGAGAAAAAAAAGACAGTTTTAAAAGGATTGCTTCCGTAGCTTGGGATTGTCATTGAAAGCAGAGTAAAGATAACTTAAAAACAAAATAATAACTGCAGCCACAATGGAAATATGAGCTAAACGATGAATGCTAACTTTTTTAAGTATGGAAAATCTCCTTTATGTTAGGATGCAGCCATTAGCAGTGATTGCTTCCGTTCTGCTGAGAACATAACTTTACCCGCTACCGATATCCCAAATCTCCAAATTCTTCTTTAACATTTTCATGATCTAATTTGATATTAAGAACCTAAATTTGTGATAGGGCAATTAACAATCAAAGTGTATACAGCTGATCTACTGATACATGGAAGGTAAACCGAAACAGTTAATTAATTTTAAGTATCTAGGATTGGCTAAGAGATATATGAGCCAGAATCGAATTGGTTAGGTGATGATTCATTATAACCAAATCAGATGGCGGGATAAATGATGTGTTAGTAATTGAGGTCTGGATAATTCAGATTAATTAATTTAAAACCATTTTTGAGATGATGATATATAGACGGATGCTAAAGGTTCCATGGTAACCGAAACTTAGCACAAGGAAGGATATCAGAACCAAATTTTTTTTTTGTTGTACATAAGGAAAAAAAAAACTCACTTTATATAGAGCAATTAAAACTTAATGATGAAGATCATGGCATCAATATATTAAATAAATTTGGAATTTTAAGTTTAGAAAACATCGTTATTATACTTTCATTCTTAAATAACGCATTGGATTTCGATGATATTTGGCATTCAGGTAGAGGTAAGGAAAGCGGTGGTTTTAGATAAAGAAAACTGGAAATCGATGGCGTCATTGAAGAACGATTTCACCTGTACAGGACTAACATTGAGACATAGTTATCACACATTAAATCCTCTCGATACTTCAAATTTCCATTACATCCGACTTCTTATAAATGAAAGTCAGGGACACTGTAGGTTTAAGAAGTTGTTCGTGACTCAGAAACACAGAGAAGTAAAGTTCTAACCTTACATCAATGGAGAAATATTTTTTTGTGACTTTTCCTTTAAAATATCGCAATGCTTTTTTAAAGTAAATAATTTAAAGGAAATAAATAATTCGTTATTGGATTGAGTTTCAAAACAATTAATAATTATTTTTAATTTCGAGCTATTAGATTTTTTCCCAATTTTTTTTTAAATAAAAAAGTTGTAGGTTTCTACAATGCGAGCTTCGTTCCAATTTGCTGAATTGGATTGAAGCAAAATTGACGGCGTGTTTAATATCTTCTTTGTACCTACTGACACCTTTCACCAAGGCTCATGATATGCAGGTTTTCATTATCTATTCTGTCATCTATAACTCACATATTGAATGATAAATAAATTTTTTTAATCCAAATTTGACTTAATTGTTATTTGTAATAAAATGGTTTTCATTCTATCTTTGGAACATATTTGAGATTCTTTTCGAAGTTTTAACTACTTAGACTTAAATATAATGCATTCCCAGTATTCCGATTTCAAAAATCAGAAAGTTAATAAATATTAAAGATTAAATAAAGATTAAACTGTATTGAAGCAGGCCAAGCAGGTCCTGAGGTGCACGAGAGGTTTAAGCTTCCAGAGATTCTGGACGAACGGACTAATTGAGGTCGGATGGTTAACTCAGGTGCGCTAACTTTAACCCCCGAGTGTGAAACCCGGTAACCATTTGACAGATGGTTGGGTGAACCCTAGGGTCCGTCTGGAGGAGAAATAACCGTGGAAAATTCTCCGACCACCACCGGGAATTGAACCCAGGCTCTTCCAGTCATCAGTCCAGAGTCTAAGTCACTATCGGAAATAATGTATACAGATTCATACAAAAAAAGTTCTTGCATCTTTTAAAATTGATGCAACTCACAAGTTTAATAAGTATATAGTGTAATTTTGAATTTAAAACTTGAATAAAAATCAATTTCTTTTCTAGGAAAAGAAATGTAGAAATCCGAAGAACTGTCCATAACAGCTTCTGAATACAAGATCAAGGCCTTCAATCGAGTCAATTAAACAGACCTTCAATCAAACAAGAATTTCAATCCTGAAAATTACTCATTTTTAGGACTTCTAAGTTTTCAAAAATGCTTAAATAAAAAATAAGTAAGTGAATAGTTATAAAAGAAGTAAAAAATATGTAGGGATTTAGAAAGCACGAAGGGTATGCAATTGTTCTTTTAGTTAAATAGCCATATTTTGCAACAATATATAAATACTACACATCAAGTCAAGTCGCAAGATATACAGTAGTTGTTCAAGCAACATAAAACTTGGAGTGAGGAATAACGAACCTATGAGGATGAAATGTTTTCAAAACCACAGCAGTGGAAGAATTTAGAATCCTACAGGGAAACCTTTGGGGTAGATCGCTTCAGGTGATTCCCCTAGCCCTAAACTATCACTGGCAGAACAGTGATAGCTTTTGAAATACAAGATCAAATATCAGGCAGTTCTCTAATCCAACGTCCTTTTTTTATATTCTGAAAAATTACTCATTTTTAAGACTTGTATACTTTCAGAATTTAAATCTGGTTTCATCTTTCCTATAGTATCCTGTGCCAAAATTTTCCAATTCCTCTTACAGACCTCTTGGTGTATGAGGACCGAAGCGTAGTTACAAGCGTAGTTATTAAGTTGATAATAAGAAAATTCAGCAGACGCAGAAAGGATATTTTAGAAGATTTTAGAAGGCAAGTTTGCAACAGCACTACAAGGTATGAGGAACTCGTCAATGTATCGGCAGGACAAGAAAGAGATCCCCAGTACAATTTTGCTCGTATTATCACCATAAGCAAATGTATGTTATCTATTCTAAAATATGAAGTCCCCATTCTACAAGTGTCTTTCATGGGAGATATCTGTGCTCATGGATCCATTGGTCATGGATCAGACCAATGATCCATGAGCACAGCTTCGGCTATTTGTTGACAGACAACAATGATACACGGTATGGAGGGATTATGGAGTGCATCACATTTTTGAATTTGGTAAAAACCACTAATTTTGCAGATAGAAGGACTTGTTGAAAGCTCCGATAATTTTTTAGTTAACCTATTAGATCTGAATTTTCCTTCAGAAACTATTGTCTTATTGCATTTTATTTGCATTAACGATAGTTATACGAAGATCTTTTCAGCCATATTGAGGATTGTTCGAAAGAGAAGGACCTGTAGAGATATGCTTTATTTAGTAGTATCTAAACACTATCGTTATCAATACTTGTACAATAACCATAGTTATTTTATATTTTATTTATTATTTCTTTTTGTAAAGGGAGGCAACACACACACATGCTACGATTGTTATACGGTATAATGTACTTTTAATAATTCAAATTCGGCCACAACGAACTTACATTTTAAGTGTTATATAAATGCAGTTATTCCTTTAGGGGTTTTCTTACTTTTTGTATAAAATAATAAATATTTATGAATAGAGGTAGTGATTTATTGTAATAATAAAATGTTTCCGAAAAGGCATATACTTTGTATTTTCGTATTTCATCTCCTATTTGATCGATTTTGTTTTAAAAACTTTTTAATTTTGAAAAAAATGAGACAAAATACGAAATGTGTTCTTTTTTGAATAGAAATCGAGAAACCCGAGAGCAGAATGTATTCATCTCAAGCAATTTATTCTAAGTTTCTGAAAGCTCAATAACCACATTAACATCCTGAAACATTACGAAGTAACATTATTTATTCCCATATAACTTACATGGATTTTTATTCTTTTTTTTATAACTGTACAATGTTTATTTTAGTTATAAATGCGTTATTTACGTGAGTTACATATATAATGATTGCATTGCAGTATGCAGCTAGATAAGTGAAAAATAAGGTAATGCTTCAACTTCATCTCTCGAGAACCAGAGGCAACATAAGTGTATGGCATAACTGTATGGTGATGTCATCGTGATGTAGACAAAAGTACGGATATTCTTATTTCTACTCAATATTACTTTAAACATTTTTGTTCTAATGGGTTTTTACAAACATAAGGGCCAACAGACGGATATTGAAATACTAAAAATTGCCATCTCTACGTTAGAAAAAAATGTCAGCAAAAGGAAACTGATGTTGTTCTAGAATTTATTATGAAATAAATGGTACTGAAAGCAATTGAAATATAGAAAGAAAAGTTACATCGATTTATAAAATAAAAGTTGACTTTATTGTACAAAGTTGTATAAGTACAAAACATGAAGTACAATACGATATTATGGGTTTAGTTTAATGATTTAAAGTAGTTTTGTTTTTTAAATTGCTGGATAGGTAAGATTAAGAAAGTGAATGATTGTGATTTTAAAAAATAAACAAGTAATGCAAATAATGATGAGAACTCTACTTCCTGAATCAACAGCAATGGTTCATCAGGATTACATGAAATAATTTGAAATAATTTCTACAACTTAATGCTTGTAACTAAATGCAATCTAAAATGCAATCTGAAATAATCTACATTCTCATTAGAAACGAAAAAACTTTTAGCATATTCAGTATTCACTTTAAATCAGGCTTTTCAAAATATGTTATTACATATGCTTTCTTTTATTACATGTATTTCAAGTATTAGCTTATTCCGTTGTAAGTTAACTCATTTATATTTCGGTGCTGTAGTTCAGAAAACATTAAAAAAAAAACAATACTTAAGAAAATAAAAATTGGATTATAAATAAGATGAGATCTGTGTTATTTTCAGTCATCTTTTAGATCTACATACTGAGAATTTCGAACAGAAGTTTAATAAAGGTCAGTTTCAGAAGAGTTTCTAACTCTTAAACACTGTCTTCATTGCAATACTCTGAAGCAATTAAGTCGTATAAAATATAATGTTGAGATACCATTAGTCAATTGTGAGAAGAAATTTCATTATTAGACTACCAAAAAATAACAAAAACAACGAAAAGCTGAATTATAAATTTCCATCCTCCACTGCTTTCGGCTTTTCTTACTATGTTCATCAAATCAGAAAATTATTATATTGTAATGATGTTTATAATTTGCCTGAAATTTGTATAAAATATCACACATGAAAGTGTCAATTTAAAATGTAGTAACAATGCATACTTCTTCTCAAATACAGAAATAGGTTTTATGACAAGAGAAAGAGTTTGTCCCGCCTTTTCTGCTTGTCTCTGTTCCCAAACAATCCCACCAATTAACCAACACCAACCAAAAGTACCTTTAGCAAATTTCACCGGTATCTTTGGAGGAATCGCATCTTACAAAGATTCAACAACTTACCATGTGGCTCGTTTCGAAACGTGGCCGCTGTTTAACTATGCGACAATCATCCTGTGTTCGAAATTGTAGCCTACATTTTAAAATTGAAACGTTTTCTGTCTCATTTGTAAGTTTTAAGAAAGAGATTAAGCTGTTATGTGCTAAGAAACAGTTATTTTAGAAATGTACTCATAGCGAAAGACTTCTTTCCATCAAAGTCTAGAATGTTTGAAATAGTTCTTTGCAGTTGAATGTAGTTGAAGGTTGGAATGTAGGAGTCCTATCCATGAGATGTTTCTGGTCTAAATCTAATTCAGGCACTCTGTGGTCGCCGGTGCAATGATCGATCTGAAGCTAACGCCTTCCGTAAGAGATTCATAATCGAGAGCTGAAAAGAAATTAAAAGAAACTTAGATTAATATTAACATTTTTATTAATGAATGAGTTTAATGCTATCCTCTTTTACCTGCTATCTATATTTCATCATAACAGTTGTTTCTAAGATTATTAAGTTTCATCATTTGTTTACAAACGGAAAGGTTTATTAATTTCCCTTTAAAGTCTATTAACGCCATTCAAGTTTTCTTGATAATACTAAGAATTTAGCGTGTATTCCAACTATTTTTGGTTCACAGAGTATTACGAGATTCGTTCAAATCATAATGAAGATTTATTAAAATTCATAATAAGAATCTTAGAATTGTTTTCTCCAGAATCTCAGTGGCAGAGAAATGGTTCACCTCCCTTCGTTTGAAAATTAAAACTCCATTGCATAATTTAAATTCTTCTTTAATATACTTACTAAAATTGTATTAGAGATCCAAAAGAAATATCTTATATTTAAATTTTACTACCTTTGCTTTTATGAAATTTATTGGACAATTTTACTTTTAATTAAAAACAGATCTAAAATTAGCCAATTAAAAGATAGATCTCGTATTACTACTGTTATTATGGAAAAACAAATCTCAAATCATATAGAATTTATTTTAAAGATTATATCAAATAAATTATATTGTAAATAGAGTGGGATTATGACGATGCAGTAAATATGATTATTCAGTAAATAATCCAACCCTAGATGTTTTATTGCAAATGCCAATATATTAGATTTCCAGTTCACTCAGTTGCTTTATCTGGAAAGCATTGCATTAGAAAGACATGCGTTAATCACACGAAGAAAGAAAAAAAACAAAAAACTAATAGGCTTTTATGTGTGTGTGTAAGAAAAAAAGAGGAAAGCGAAATATGTTTGGAAAATTAATATTGATAAAACTCAACATACCACGTCATAGTAATTAAAAAAAAAATTATTTAAATACTAAACGATTTTTCGAGAAGTAGTATACATCAACAAAACAAAATGGTGAGAAGTCTAAACAAACTCAAAAAATATGTGAATCAATAAATTTAGTTGTTTTTAGAAAAATATATCTCACCCAAAACACTTCGTGTAAAATAAGTTGCCAAGACTCACATGCTCATAATGCTTTCACTGTTATAAAGATATGAGATCTCATGTAGAGCCAAGCCCCTAACTCTGCAAGCCCTATCTCTAAAAACCCTATATCTTAGTCAAAAAGTATGGCTTGGCCGTTTCGTGGCTGTCGCACAGACAATCCCATGGAGTTATGTAAAGGATATGGAGTATGCCAAGGCATACTTTTTGACCAAGATAGTAGGGTTTTTAGAGTTAGGCATGTATCGTGAGGGGCTTGGCACTATATGAGATCTGATATCTTTTTAACAGTGAAAGCGTTATGAGCATCTTGGCAACGTATTTTACATGAAATGTTTTGGGTGAGATGAAATAGTTCCATGAAACGGCCAAGCCATACTTTTTAACCAAGATATAGGGTTTTTAGAGTTAGGGCTTGTAGAGTTAGGCCTTGTAGAGTTAGGGGCTTGGCTCTACATGAGATCTCATATCTTTTTAACAGTGAAAGCATTATGAGCATGTGAGTCTTGGCAACTTATTTTACACGAAGTGTTTTGGGTGAGATTTCATTTCTTTTTGTAAGATGGGATCTGATAACTTTTTACCAGTAAAAGCGTTATGAGCATATGAGTCTTGGCAACTTATTTTACATGAAATGTTTTGGGTGGGATTATCTATTACAACTAAATTTAGTTTTAAGATTATTTAGAAAATGGATTTTTTTTCAATACCCTACTTTTCTGTTTTTCTATTGGTCAACTTGTATGTACAAGCTGTTTGCACTTTTATAAGAAATCACATTATTACACAGTATTATTTAGACCGAAGCATTGAGGGTACGACGTATTTCAGATCTTAATAAAATCCAAAGTATAAAAGCTAGATAAATGAAACTTAGCGTATTTGATTAGTATGGTAACTGCATCTTATCCTGAACATTTGAGCTCTAGTATTATCCAGGCCGACGCTATGAGGGTTCGATAATACATAACCAGACCCCCCTTTATGAGGGGTTGGAGGGTGAAAGTTACGGATTTCTTAATTTTTGTTGTTGTTTGTGTGCTAATCCTAGCCTGCCTACCAAATTTCAGCTTTCTAGGACTTCAGGAAGTACCCTAGAGGTTTTGATGATCATGAGTCAGTCAGTCAGTCAGTGAGTGACGGAATCGACGTATTTTAGGTATTAATAAAATCCAAAGTATAAAAGCTAAATAAATGAAACTTAGCGTATTTCATTAGTCTGCTAACTGCATCTTATCCTGAAAATTTGAGCTCTCTAGTATTATCCAGGCCGAAGCTATAAGGGTTCGAAAATACGACGAAACACTTCCAGAAAAGGTACGTAGTGCCCTTCCTGCCTTCGGCTCGTCTTGGCGGGGGCACTGCCGTGTCCCCAGATAAATATGACACAATTCAATTATTAAAACAATAAGAAAAACAATTATTAGATCATAAATATAATAATATTCTTAATAATTAAAAACATCTATTGTTGCTTATCTCATCCTCACGATAATTTTATAATCTTCTAAAACATAAAGTATTGAAATAAAACCACTTCTCTATCTTAGAAACATCAGATCTATATTTCAGCCCAATGACGGGTCTTCTTCAGGATAAAAATTAAATACAGGAAAATAAAGAGAAAAGAAACATCTTCTT
>JAFIDM010114602.1:14810-25354 GCA_023159025.1 Thereuonema tuberculata
AAAAAAAAAAAAAAAAAAACAAGTTCAAAGATAGAGGGATAGATGTATATTAATCTAAGACAAGAACAATATAAGGATTATCCAAAACAGCTAACGGAAGCTCGTATATGCACTAATTGTTCGTCCTATGAGATAACGACTGTGGAAACAGACGCGAACGCCGCGTCCTGACACTATCAGATAATAACATTACGAACGCCAACAATGCAACCTATTGATGTTATTAATCGTTTGTTTTTCGTCTTTTTCGACGTGCTCTAGCTGCTTAGTTATAGATATTTAGCCAGAGTTTTTCTTAGGGATGCACAGCTAACAGGTTAATCCTTCATATGAAGGCAAACAATGGCCACTTCCGGTTTTGACCCTTCTTCGTTTTTACTCATATCTTTTTTTCCCGCACTTTCCTTCACTTAAGATAGGTGTCATTCGATTGCTGTTAGGTAGGGCTGTAAATCCCAGTAATCAAATTCTGGCCGTCTTTTGCCTCCTTAGGAGGGGGAGGGGAAAAACCAGTTTTTCCTACAGGGCCCCATGTTAAAATATCTCCTAGTGTATATGGTCAAATCGGTTCGTTTTTTCAGATATAAGTAGCTATTGATAAGGGTATTAATTGCTGTACTTTTGTAATCCCCGCAAGGCTAGAATTGGGTTAGGGCAAGCCTAGAAGCCAAAAAACGGCCACTTCCGGTTTGACCCTTCTTCGTTTTTACTCAAATCTTTATTTTCCCGCACTTTCCTCCACTTAAGATAGGTGTCATTCGATAGCTCTTGGGTAGGGCTATAAATCCAAGTAATCAAATTTTTGTCTCCTTAGGAGGGGAGGGGAAAAATTAGTTTTTCCTATAGGACCCCATGTTAAAATATCTCCTAGAGTACGTGGTCGAATCGGTTCGTTTTTCGGCTATAAATATCTATTGATAAGGGTATTAATTGCTGTAAATTTTGTAATCCCCCCATGGCTGGAAGTGGGTGGGGGCAAGCCTATGGGCTATGGGTATTCTCCTTTAAACTTTATTGACTACTTTATTTGACTTTCTTTTTTTTTTTTTTTTCAAAACTGAAAAACCAGCATCTTATATTTTATCTTTAATTATAAATAGTCAAAAGTCTGAAGTGTTTTATGTAAATTACCTGTCAATCCAAATTCCATTCTTAATACAATCAGAAAAAAAGTTTACAAAAGCAAACGTTTTTTTGGAAGAAAATGAGATGGTGCTCTTAAAGTGGTACAGATACACTATTTTTCTACAAAGTTAGTTTGACGATTCAGGCATTTGTAACAACTTTTAATCAGTTTCTGTTCAGCCCAGCCGCATAAACATCAGGACCCTGCTATTGTAGCAACTTTTCTGCGTCATGTTGAACTTCTTCATTGCATGTGAAGCGTCAACCTGACGTGCTTTTTTAAGGCAGGGAACAGATGAAATCACTGGAAGCAAATTCGGACTGTATGGCGGATGTCCAAAAATTTTCCTGTGGAAACTGTGCAGAAAGTTCTTGCTTTCAGTGCCCGTGTGGTCAGGTAATGTCATGAAGGAGGATCACACCATCATTAAGAAGAATAGAATGTTTCTTCCTGATATTGTTGCGTAAATTCTTTTAAGATTTCAATGCGAGCCCAGTTATCCAAGTGAATCGCTATTTTGAAATGACAAGGAGCACCTCCAATGACACACATGAGAAAGACTAAGCGGCACTGAGCAGTAGAGCCCTCTATCGAATACTTCAAATAACTACGGTATTTTGGAAAAATCATAAATTTAATTTTTAGCTGTTGTAAACTTTTTTCTGATCAACCCTCTTATAAACAAGCCTCAAACCGTGGATGCAACCACTGGATCGATCAAACTGAAGCCTTTTATGTTTTATTAGGCTTAATCAGCACTCCAAGAAGAAATGACATACAGTTAGGCAATATGCATCAGTTTATTTCAGTTAAGGAACCAGCAGAAATATTTTTCTGTTATCTGCTTTCTTAGGGTTCTGAAGATCGTGCGATAAAACGGAATTTTTTTTAAACTGATACAAGATTCTAGAGAACTCATTTATTTTTTTTATTTATCTATCATCTAAGATGCCCAAGTGTGCAATCCAGGTAAAAGCCTAATCCTGTTATAAGCCTAATCCTATTTTTGGGACCTTAATTGCACAAGTGTGGGCCCAGTAGCCGAGTAGGTAAGGGCGCTTGGCTGCGGGTTGAGGTAACGGGTTCGATTCCTGGCCTCGGCGGAGGGCCGGAATTTTTCTACGCTCAATTCTCCTCCAAACGGGTCTTAGGGCCTACCCAGCCCTCTGTAGAATGGGTTTCTTTCCCGGGAGTTAAACGCGGGCGGACATCGGGCTAAGCACCCGACCTCTTACTAGTCCCGTTGCTCAAGAAACGTCGGGAGTCTTACCTCCCGCGCATCCGTGGGCCTGTATGGCCTGTTTGGGAACAGCTTAATTGCACATGGGGGGTAGAGTTCTGCAAATATGAACAAATAAATAAGTTAATAGTAAAAGTTATAAGCTTAGGTTTGATATGTGGATGTTAATTTTTTTCCCAAGCCAGCGAAGCCTTTAAAAATGCTGCTTATCTCTACATCTATTAAGCGCAAAGCATTAAAAATGTGTTCGTCTAAAACTTTTTCGAATAAAGTTTTCACCATTCGAAAAGAGGTAAGGTTTATGGCCTCATAGCATCACTTACTACCTTAAATATTCAAAAAGTAAAGAAAAAAAAATCAAAAACCTTACGGAGATTAAAGCGCTTTTGAAAAACGAAACCGAAACATAATTTCGCCGCGTCTTTCAATTATTGGCTTCTACAGTTATCACAAATTAACGCTTTTAACTTTTCAGCCATTCAATTAATTTTGATGCGGTTCTCTGAGTTTTCTAGAGATAAATTATACGTCATTAAAGATAAGTCCTCTCAATATCCTTAGGTAATAGGGAAAATAAGACATTTCTTTATTAATACTGATTTCGCTGTCTCACTTACTTTTATTTTCAACTTGCCGCATCTTTTTACTAAATTTACCGATTTTCTATGAAACTTTCATATGTATGTAGAAGGGATTTAAGGATGCTAACAGTTTCACCAATAAGCTTTTCAGTAATTACGATTGATAGCGGGGGAGACCGTACTTAACGCCTTTGTCGTTGGAAAGAGACTGAGCTCTTCATTGTCGCCGAGGAGGGCGGGGTGGCCGTAGTCAAGGGGAAGGGGCTTACTAGGGCATTCTAGCTCGAACATCCATCTAGGACGAATGTTTTTTGAAGTTGTAAGTTTTGAGCAATATTTCTTGGAATGTTTTACTATTCAAAGTTTATTCTTTTTTTGCTTTATATAACTTCATACATTCTAAATAAATACATGTTACTTAGAGATTCTTATATATAGGTACCCGTGAAATTTGTAAACTCATTCTTTTTGGAAATTGTTTAAAAAAGTGTTCCAAAACAGCACTTCTTATAAATAGAACACAGTATATTTAAGTAGCGACTTAAGCGAAACTTTAACAATTCTTTGCTTTCCAGGAGGTATCCGGACAAAGCCGAGTAATTCACTCGGTAATTTTGTAAATTGATGCCCAGAAAACTTCAATGAAAGTTACTACAAAGTAATCAAAAGATATTTTCTGTCAGTGCATCCCCATATTTAAGAAGTCAAAGAATGGTTTTAAGCACAAAAAAAATCACTATTAAATTTCTAAGGAAGTCCTGTTCTTAAAACATGCCTCTATGTCTGAAAGATCAAATAATCTAATAAATTTTGCTGTATTTACATTTTAACTAACTTCAATTTGATTTAGAACACTTAAACTTTAATTTATTTAAATTGGAATTTCTAGGATATTTTGGATTATCATTAACCGAAATCTATTTATTTTAATCAATAAAAAAAAAAATAAGTCAACTTCAAACATGAAATATTAATAGCTTTTGGCACATTTATATATTACT
Source organism: Thereuonema tuberculata (assembly GCA_023159025.1). Lineage (NCBI taxonomy): Eukaryota > Metazoa > Arthropoda > Chilopoda > Scutigeromorpha > Scutigeridae > Thereuonema > Thereuonema tuberculata. Next base: position 18,759 of record JAFIDM010114602.1, read on the forward strand.
GTCTTAGTTGCGATTTTCCTTAAGGTCAGTCGGTGATTTCTAATTAGTCTGCTTATTTTAAAACGTAATTAAGTTTTATAACTTTAATAGGCCTACTATGGTTTCTTTTGTAAGTTTTTTTGTAAAATAAATATTACAATGGTGAAATGATCCGTCTAAAGTTAACAGAATAAAGTAAAACTTAACATCTTTTCACATCTAAAGCTAACACTTACTTAAATAGAAAATATATTTCTTTCCTTTTTAAGAGATTTAGACCCTCATCTCAAAGCGAAATTCTTCAAAACCTAACCAACCAATTTCTGATGGAAGTCATCAGTTATATCAAAAGAAGTTCTTCAAAGGCATTAGTTCCATCATAGTCGTACTAGGATTTTGGGTGAGATGGGTTATGGTCGTAATATTAACTAAAGTATAAAATAGATGTCAACACAAGAGCACATTATCATCATCATTACTCTTTGTAATGATTGACTGTAATAGAATAACTGGCAAATATTTAACAGAAGAATCTTTCAATCTGGTGAAAACATATTTCCAATCATATTTCCTCTTTGATTGTATTCCAGAATTTTTTTTATATTTCTTTAAAGCATATTCTTTTTAGATCTTTCTAGTTTCCAATGTTGAGCTGTAACTTTTTATGAGTTGCCGTTTATGTTTTATCTTCAAATCAAATACTAATGTTCCTTTAATTGAGTGCTTGTTATTAGATTCTGGACTGGCTAAAAGAAAAGTATTTGTATCTTAAAGGATGACAGTTGTGTGGCATGGTCACATGAGCATCGTCAGTGCTTTAAACAGGGTGGGCCTTGTGAAAGCGAAGGTGGCATTTAGATTTCAGAAAATTATTGTTTACTTGTTGCTACTTTTTTATTAAAAAAAAGTAGCAACAAGTAAACAATAATTTATTTATTATAGTTTAGTTTATTTATTTACTTAGTTGTTATTTTTGATTTATTTGATTCAACATAATAAAATAACTAAAAGATGAAAATTAAAAAAACATTTAAGTAGTTTTCTGTAAATCTGTTCTAATAAAAATAAGAAAAAATTAAAACGTTTTAAATTACTTAAAATTTAATTAGATCAGCTGTAGTTGATTTTATAATATATGGAAAAACAAATCCACAGATTAATTGCAATGAATATAAATACAACCTTATAAATTAATGTAAGTAAATCTTTTTAATTAAAAAAATACTTCTTTTATTAATAGAATTGAAGTGCGAGTATTATTTTGATAACATTATTAAAACAAAAACAATAACAGAAATTGACATGGTACCATATTAATAACGTACGTGCATAGTGCCTAAACTACATTGCCTAAACTATATTGCTTATAGTTGTTGGAGGGATACTATTTAGTTCTAGAATATATTCTGCAAAAAGCTGTATCTAATTGTCAGCGGTTTTAGATTCTGACTTCGAAGATTATATCTACTCAATGACTGTACTCAGGCCCATAGCCAGAATTTTCTTTGATTCCTAAGGCAGCGCTGTACAGACGAATGGATAATCAGCCGTTGTTTTCAGACATTTTGTCCACCCCATCACCGGACCTCAATCCGTGGGATTTCTGGTTGTAGTTTTTTTTTTTTTTTGAAAAACCAGGTGTATCGGAAAAAATGCCAAACTATTAGATCTGAAGGACAGCATTAGATGTCAGTATTAAAATAATTGCAGTTTACATGTTATGTTTTGTTATAGAAATACTGTTTTTCGAATGAAAACTGTTGTTGACCACAGTGGAGGACACAGTGAAGAATTGTAGCGTTCTTTCATTGATTTGTAATGCGACAGTGACATTTCGTGACAGATTTTGTAACTATTTTTTTCTCAACAAATATCATCCTTTGAAGTACCAAGGCTTTGTTACAAGCCTTAGAACTCGCTCCAGAGCTCCTTAAGAAGGGATATTTTTAACAACCCTGCATTAAATAAAAAAATCAAACTTGGTCTGATTATAAACGATAATTAGTAGTTTCCTACACTTTTCTACAAATGCACTACAGTTTTGATATCGTTGAATATTTCGACACAAATGCTAATATTTCTATTTACTACGATTAATTTACCCTCTTATAAACGATGAATAATAAGATAATCTGTTGCTTTAGTTGCATTTACAGTTTGTTAGTTTTTATAAGTCCATATTACTATCGTCAAAGTGATGAAGTAGACTTTACTGTACTCTTCTCTATAAGGTCGAAGATTTTACTAATAATAACGGATGATATTTGTCTTCAAAAAGACGGACTTTGCTTATTTAATTTCTTCCATTGTAAAGATATAAAACATATTGTAAGAGATATATTTCTCTCTGAGATAACTGTCTTATTACATTGTCTTGTTTTTTTTTCTAAATCGTTAAGAAATAAGGCAAAATCTTTTATTTAAAGTTTTCAAAAAACTTAATATTATTGTACACTAATGCACTTCAAGAGTGAAGTTTTTCAAGTAACCACCGTCAGTGCCTTTTGAATTATTCAACAATAACAACAGACTTATAGACACTTTTTCTACTAATTGCTGGGTTAGTTTTTGATAATCTAAAAAGCTTGTTTGATGCACAAATCTAAATACAAATACAAATTTGAACATGTAAATAAACTGCTAAAAAATCTATTTTTTACTTATATATAAATAACGAAGAAATATAAATTTAGAATTTAAAGTGTGAATTCTGATTAGGGAGGAAATAAGTGGAGATTAACAATTTTAATTAATTAATTGTAAATTACAATTTTAAATCCTACTCAAAATAATTATTGTTTACGTATTGTTATATTAGTTCACGGTGAGCTATTCTTCTAACATTAATCCTTAATTTATTTTAAAACTTTAATTTTTGTTTGATAGTATATTAGTAAAAGTATGAAAACGAATGACGGAACATGGTTCCAGCATTAGGAACAAGTACATTGAAAAAATCAGAAGTGGCAGAACATTGTGTGAACAGAAATCATTGCATTAACAACAAGATACAAATTTTATATATTGAAAGAGATACCAAGCTAAGAAAGATAATAGAAAGTATGTTTATCAGGACCACAAAAATAAAAAATATAAATAGGAATGATGGTATTGAAATAGAGAAATATTTCCTAAGATTAGCTAAAAGTTTTGTAGATAAAATGTCCACAAAATGTAATAAAAAGGTTACAATCAAGGAACTAAATTGTTAAGCTATATCATGAAAAAGATTGTAAGTAAATGATATTGTTAATATTTTCTCGAGGAATTTAATTGTTCTTCAACTTATTATTGTTATTTTTAGGCTTGAAAAAGAAAAGACGTAATCTTTTTGAAAATTTGCTTTAGTATTAAATGTAGTTTTTTTACATTTAAATTTGTGATGTTGAAAATATTTAATGGTAGAGGCTGTAGAAGGAGGGATCTACAAAAGAAATATGGGAACTTTACATTTTATCTGTTTGTTAGTGTTCTACTTTAAAGAATTGGCAACATTGAATTGTTGAAATAAAAACAATGTTTTAAACAAAACTAGCAAAAATGCTGATATTTACTGTGAAAGGATTAGTTTCGGATTAAAGTTTCTATCCTGGAATCTCACTGAATAATATTTTTAATTTCTGTTTTATTATTTTTCTTAAATTATAGATCTCCAAGCTTTACTTATTTCTTGTCAATTAAAACAAAAAAATTTAAGTTAAAATTTAAGATTAAAACATTTAAAACATTTAAAAAACCAAACTAGTTTTCGCTCGCTAGCGAGCCATCATCAGTGAGTTATGGAAAAAACAAAAAAGTTATGGAAAATCATCTCCGGTTTTCCCTCCTGTCCATGAGTCCGTGTCAGCTGCCTAAGTTGCTCCTTTTCTAGTTATGCGTACTGCTTTTCCTCGTATCTCTGGGCAGTTAAGTTAATGTACATCTATTTATTTTTACATCCGATGAAATGTTTGTTCCGTGGCATCGCAATTAAAACAGCTAGAAAGTTATTTATCCTTCGTGGTATGTTCTCAGAATGTTCTGGTTTGCTTCTCTTTTTTTTTTCAAAGGAACCGTTAGGTTGAAGTGATAGTAACTTATTATTATTATTATTATTATTATTAATAATAATAATAACAATAATAATAATAATAATAAAACAACAGAACAATACTTTCCAATACAATGAGAAAAAATTCTACAGATCCCTTTCATCTCCCTCCACTGCACCCAACACAAACACACCCACCAGCGAGGCATTACATGAATACTGGTCGTCTCTGTGGTCCAACCCCATCCCCCACAATGACAAAGCACCATGGATCACAGATGAAGAACAACTCGCTGAACACTTACCCTTCATGCCCTTCCATGATATTACTCTCGCAGATATACAGACAGCACTAAAACATGCACACAACTGGAAGGCTCCTGGTGCAGACGGCGTTCAGAACTTGTGGATCAAGAGTTTCATGTCCCTGCATGGGAAGCTAGCTGTTGCACTCACTGACATAATCCAACACCCAGAACATATGCCTCTTTTCCTCACACAGGGTATCACTTACCTACAGAGCAAGAACACTGAAACAGCACACCCTGCAAATTACCGTCCAATCACTTGCCTCCCCACACTTTACAAACTCCTCACCTCTTGCCTTACAGACAAAATTTACACACACATCGCGACACATAACATTCTTTCCGAGCAGCAGAAGGGCTGTCGCAGGAATTCCCAGGGTTGTAAGGAGCAACTCCTTATTGACTCTGTAATCCTGCGCCAGGCGCGCGCGAAGAATAGGAACCTACACATCGCGTACATCGACTACAAGAAGGCATTTGACTCAGTCCCCCATTCCTGGCTTTTGCACACTCTTCAACTCTACAAAGTACACCCCAAGATCACGGCATTCTTGGATGCCACGATGAAGAGTTGGAACACAACACTACACCTACGCACCTCCAACACCTCCATCACTACAGTCCCCATTCCCATAAGGAGAGGTATTTTCCAGGGAGATTCCTTGAGTCCTCTTTGGTTCTGCCTCGCCTTGAATCCATTAAGCCACATGCTAGACAACACAAAACACGGTTATAAGCTTACCTCAGGCACTCTGACACCATACAAAATCACACACTTATGATATTAAACTCTACGCCACAAACAGTGCACAACTTACTAATTTACTACAAGTCACAACACAGTTCACCAAAGACATTGGGATGGAATTTGGAATCGACAAATGCCGCAAGCTACATATAACACGCGGGAAGACTACGAATTTGGAGGGTTTTGAACTGGACCATGGGTTGGCCATCCAATCCATGGAACAGGGAGAGACCTACAGGTACCTGGGCTTCAAGCAAGCGCGCGTCATTGACAACGCAAACATCAGAAACGCTCTCAAGAAAACATACTGTGCTCGCGTTCACAACATCCTCAAAACACAACTCAATGCCAGAAATAAAATTAAAGTCATTAACACTTTTGCCGTCCCCACACTAACATATTCGTTCGGCATAATTTCATGGACAAACACTGAACTCGAAGCACTACAACGCACAACACGCACTACATTCACGAAACACAACATGCACCACCCCAAGTCCGCTACGGAAAGAATGACTCTTCCCCGCAAGGAGGGAGGCCGAGGACTCATCAATCTCATCACCTTACACGAAAAACAAGTACACACACTTAGGGAACACTTCCACCAAAGAGCACAACACTCCTCACTCCACTCAGCCATTATCAAGGCTGACACACACTTCATACCCCTGGACCTCGCAAACCCTTCTCTAACACTCACCACTCCCGACACCCACACACAGCAGCTGCGTGAATCATGGGCTCGTAAGGAACTCCATGGCAGACATCGCCACGAACTCAGCCAACCTCATGTCGACATGGAAGCGTCGAACAGATGGCTGATGAGTGGTGAGCTGTTTGGGGAGACCGAAGGGTTCATGATCGCGATACAGGACCAAGTCATTCCCACACTCAACTACAAGAAACACATTCTACACGACGCAAACACACACGACGACAGATGCAGGAAATGCCACACTACACATGAGACGATCGACCACATAATATCTGGCTGTCCCCTTCTGTCCCAAACAGACTACCTCCACCGACACAATCAGGTAGCATCGATCGTTCATCAACAGCTAGCACACAAACACTCACTTATTAAGAACACGGTCCCATACTACAAGTACACACCACAAAGCGTACTGGAGTCACCCTGACAAAAGCTGTACTGGGACCGTCCCATTCACACAGACAAAACTATACATCATAACAGACCTGACATTACACTTGTTGATAAGGTCAACAAACAGACCTATCTCATTGATATTGCAGTTCCCATCAGCAAGAACATGCAGAAAACTCACGCTGACAAGATAAGTAAATAGCACACGAGCTCCAGAAGCAGTGGAGGCAGGACCGAGTACGTGTTGTACCCATCATCCTGTCCGCTACTGGTCTGGTGCCTCACACATTACATCACAGCCTCAGCACACTAGGACTTCATAAAAACACTTATGCACAACTCCAGAAGGCTGTAGTACTCAATACAACACGCATAGTTCGGAAATTTATGGACACAAGCACACATCCCTAACTATTCTTCCAA
>JAFIDM010114602.1:34311-70662 GCA_023159025.1 Thereuonema tuberculata
TTAAGAGAGAAACTCTAATAAATCCTTAGGGTATCCTGTCTGAACAGAAAGTGCGTTTTAAAGCATATCCCTATAAACATACATACATACATACACCTCAGGTCATCCATTGGGCCACGTCTACTAGCCTCATTTTCACAACAAATTATAATTTTCAGATGTTGTATTTAAGTTCATGTTTCACTTTTTGTAACTCAGTTGAGAACTTCCTGTTAAAAGGACGAAACCGGTCCTGTTGTATTTTAATGTGTTTAAAATCTTTTTAAATTTTAAATTTGTGTCGGCGTCAATCATTCCATGTTTTAATGTTTTTTTCTTTCAGTGAATCATTCAGATTGCTGTGGATAGGAGTTGATGAATACTGGAATTATTAGATTACTTATTGTAAAAGGACTTTTCTGTAATAACACATTTTTTGTTTTTTTTTAATTTTAAGCATAATAATACACTCTTCGACACATGACATTTAGTATTTTAATAAATACTAGCTGTATCCGGTATGCGTTGCAATGCCACTCAAAGACAGAAAGGGCTCGTGAGAAGGGGCCGTAAATGTAAGGTCCTAGTGTCAATCGGGGATGGGACATTTAGGCCCTTGTGTCGCCATCCCCACCCAAATGTGGTGGACCTGTCCACCATAGGAGAGCGAAATTTTCTCTTTTTCCAATTGACTTAGGGGCCCCGAGAAGTGGCCCTAAATATAAGGTCCCGGTATCGATCGAGGGTGGGTCACTTAGGCCCTTGTGTCGCCATCCCCCAACCCAAGTGTGGTGTCACTGCCCCGTAGGAGAGTGAAGTTTTCCCTTTTTGCAATTGACTTGGGGGCGGGCCGAGAAAGGGCCCTAAATATAAGGTCCCGATGTCGATCGGGGGTGGGACACTTAGGCCCTTGTGTCGCATCCCCCCCACCCAAATGTGGTGTCCCTGCCTCCCATAGGAAAGCGAATTTTTCCTTATTTGCAATTAACTTGGGTGGCCCGAGAAGGGGCCCTAAATATAAGGTCCCGGTGTCGGTCGGGGGTGGGACACTTCAGCCTTTGTGTTGGCTTCTTCCCACCCAAATGTGGTGTCCCTGCCCCAAATAGGAGAGCGAATTTTTCCCTTTTTTGCAATTGACTTGGGGGGCCCGAAAAGGGGCCCTAAATATAAGGTCACGGTGTCGGTCGGGGGTGGGACACTTCAGCCTTTGTGTTGGCTTCCTCCCACCCAAGTGTGGTGTCCCTGCCCCCCATAGGAGAGCGAATTTTTCACTTTACACAATATATGTGTAGTTCTTATTTTAACCACCAGGTGGATATTGGATTTTTCAGGGCTTTTACCCCTTTTCAACTCCTTTTGGGGGGTGGGTCCGGGTTCTAAGGTAGCCTATCTTTTGCGCAGGGTCCTAAAGAGTAATTCTGCAAAGTTTGGTCCAGATAGGTCAAAGGGCCTAAGAGTGTATAAAGGACAGACAAAGAAAGAAAGATACATTCATTTTTATATATATAGATTAAAATACTAAATGTAAGAGACAAATTTTCAGGAAGTATGCATCTTCCTTTTTTCAAGTCAATAATAGAAATAAAGTCACAAACAATTTAAGAATAAGTTTGGCAGCAATTAAATAAAAACATGGGCTATCAACAAATTTGACTGTTTTTACAATTTACTTAACATCTCAAACTATTTAACCACTTAATGCCTGAGGTTTGAAATTAACTTTAAAAAAAATTAAAAATGGTATTTTTAGCCTCTTATTGTATATAGAAAACATACTTGATAGCTGAAATTTGATTATGTGAATTATTGTTCATGTTGTAGGTTTGTATCATATTTGATACATCAGGCAATAACGTAAAAAAAAAATTAAAAATTAAAAAAGTTAAAAGGTGTAAAATGTTGATGGATTCATTTCAAATTCTGAAAATATTTCGATATATATACATATTATAGCCTATATTATAAATCTAATTTACCTTCAATAACAAAAATGATAACCATCATGAGTTGTCATTGAATCCCGAATTAACATAGAGTTTAGAATAAATAATTCTTACAGTAAATATTAAAAGTATTAATGAAATGTTCTAAAATTCTATTTTTTACATTATTGTAACGTTTATAATTTTCATTACACAGTATGCTGAAAAAATAAAATGTAAATTTTCACTAAAATTTCAAAAATCTATAATATTCCTAATTTTTTTAATTAAAAATATTAATATAGGGTTTAAAACGAATATTTTTAGAAGTACTACATAACGGCAACGGAAATGTTAATGAATTATAAATAAAACTTCAAATGTTTCTCTTGAGCAATACTGGGACTGAAAGGGTTGAGCTAGTGAATGTTGCCTGACGTATCAAATATGATACAAACTGAAAGGTACAGGAATTTGCATATCAAAAACACTTAAAATTCTCAACTATCATTATTCTGAAAGCTCAATACTCTACTAATAATAAAATATTTTTGTTTTGATTGTAACTTTCCAATAATCGGAAATTATTGTCCTGAAAATTTAGCTTTGGTGAAACACGTGTTAATTTGTAGGCAGACATCTTTGAGACAAATAACATTACACTTCTGGTTAACTGAGAGCACCATAAATCTGTATTTTATTCTTACAGCATATTTGGAACATGACTCAGCAGCAAATTCATAAAAAAAAAGCATTATATGAGCAGTAAGACGAGGTTAGAGGGTTTGTATCATATATGATACAGTCGGCGTTAAGTGGTTAAGAATGAGTTTGGTAGCAATTAAAATAAACACGTGTACTATCAACAAATTTAATTGTTGTTACAAATTGCATTTACAAAATAAATAAAAAACTTGGATATAGAACAAATTTAATTGTGGTTTACAATTATAAATTTGTAATCAAACGGTGACAATTATTGACTATAATTTCTAGATAATAGTCATTCAAAAATATTGTTAATAATTTAGCTCTACAATATTGGCTACTTTATGGGTATCAAATTGTAAATAATCTTTAATGAGAACTACGGTATTAATGTCTACTAATGCTCCTTCATATCTATTGAAATTTTTTGCTTTTGAGTTTTTTATAATACAACTTTCTAATATTTTCCTTAAACCTAATTACGTTTCTTTATATAAAATTTCAACATTTGTGTCCATAACGTGGCCCTTCTGTATATAGTGAAAGGCTATGTCGGAGATGTCTTTGTTTTTACTCTTTAGAGCCCTACCGTGCTCGGAGACCCGCTCCGCTAAGGTCCTTTTGGTCTCTCCTATGTAAAAATTCTGGCAAGTCTTGCAAGTAATTTTATAGATTAAATCCATTTCGTTCTTATAATCATGTTGATTTACTTTTTTACAAAGCAAATTTTTAATTTTATTTTTATATCTAAAGCCAATATTTATATTGAAAGTTTTACATAATTTTTGTAACAAAAAGCTGTTATTATTGAGGTAAGGGATACATACCCTATTTTCAAATTTACTTATTTCCTTAATTTTGAAAGTATTGTAAGATCTAATTTGGTCGTTGATGAATTTGTCAGGGTAGTTGTTTTTCTTTAGAAGGGTAGTCATATCATTATTTTTATCATTATACACTTTTTCAAAACTTGTATTACAATCCAATCTTCTTAAATAATTTTCAATAATATTCTTTTTAATAAGAGTTATGGCCTGAATAGTAATTTAAAATATGATCACTTTGAAATTCTTTTCTGTAGTGCGCCATTACAATTTTATTGGGTTTTTTTATCAATTTGATGTCTAAAAACTTTAACTCTCCATTTGTTTCTAATTCTTTTTTAAACTTTAAATCATTAGTGCTTTTATTTAAATTTTCAAAAAATATGTCAAATTGTTAACCATATGATTAGGATATCATCGACGCTCCAGTTAATGAAACTTTGTCTATTTTGGAAAAGCATATCTACAAAAATAAGGAACAATTATTAAAATATAACTTGGATGAATATTTATTTAGAGATTTAGTTGAATTTGTAACAAATAATACTTAGAAACACACTCTTCCATATATTGCATTAGTATTAAAATATTTATTAAAATACTAATAAGGGAGACAAATTTTCAGGAACTGTACATATTCCTTTTTTCAAGTCAATAATATAGGTATAACAGAATTAAGAATAAGCTTGGCAGCATTGGTTTAAAAACATGAACTATTAATAAAATTAATTGTTGATACAATATGCTTAAACATCTCAAAGTGACTATTAACTAATTTTATTGTTACAATAAATAAATAAAAGCATGGTGATACAACAAATTTAATTGTTGTTTACAATCTGACTTATTAATTGTAATCTATAATTTTTCAAAATATTGTTAATAATTTAATTCCTTAATATTGGCTGTTTTTCGGTTATCAAATTGTAAGTAATCTCTAATAAGTACAATGGTATTAAAATTTACTATAGCTCCTTTATACCTATTAAAATTTTTTTCTTTAGAGTTTCTAATAACACAACTTTCCAATATTTTTCTTAAGCCTAATTGGGTTTCTTTATATAAAATTTGGACATTTGCGTCCATAACGTGGCTTTTCGTTATGCAATGATATGCTACGTCTGAGATGTCTTTGTTTTTATTTTTCAAGGCCCTACAGTGCTCGGACACTCGCTCCGCTAGGGTTCTTTTGGTTTCTCCCACGTAAAAATTTTGGCAAGTTTGGCAAGTGATTTTATATATTAAACCCATTTCTTTCTTATAATCATGTTGATTAACTTTTTTACGTTTCGTAAAAGGACCTTAGCGGAGTGGGTCTCCGAGCACGGTAGGGCTCTAAAGAGTAAAAACAAAGACATCTCCGACATAGCCTTTCACTGTATACAGAAGACACTGTACACTGTATACACTGTCACGTTATAGACACAAATGTTCAAATTTTATATAAAGAAACGCAATTGGGTTTAAGGAAAATATTAGAAAGTTGTATTATAAAAAACTCAAAAGCAAAAAATTTCAATAGATATGAAGGAGCATTACCACATTAATACCGTAGTTCTCATTAAAGATTATTTACAATTTGATAGCTCTTTTTGAGTGATTATAATCTAGAAATTATGGTCAATAATTGTCACCGTTTGTTACCAAATTTGTAATTATAAACAACAATTAATTTTGTTGTATATCCATGTTTTTTATTTATTTTGTTAATGCAATCCCACCCAAAACACTTCGTGTAAAATAAGTTGCCAAGACTCACATGCTCATAATGCTTTCACTGTTAAAAAGATATGAGATCTCATGTAGAGCCAAGCCCCTAACTCTACGAGGCCTAACTCTACAAGCCCTAACTCTTAAAACCCTATATCTTGATCAAAAAGTATGAGTAGTAATAAGGGTCGAATAGACGAACAAAACAGGGCGATATAGATGTAGGTCACCTTGAACAAGAACAACTTGAGTAAGGTCACCTTGGTGTAAAGTCATCTTGGTGAAGGAGACAGAGGTCATTTGAAGGAGAAATGCAAATTAGCATTTTTCATTAGCATATTATAGAAATATCGAATGCAAATTAGTAGGGGACATTTGCATATTATGATAATTTGACATGCAAATTTTAAAATGCAGATAAGTATGTCATGTGACCACTCAAACAACTTGTAATCAGATGATTGATCAATTGGTGAAGGAGTTGTAACGGAATACCTAATAGATCGAAAGTTTAACCCGCTCGGGTATAAAGCTGCGGTGTTGTATAGGCCGCAAAAGTAAAAATGTAGGCAAGTAGGTCAAGTGACCCATCATTCTTCTTGAAATGAACTGAACTATCGATTGGTGAAGGGGTTGTAGCGTATTACCTAATAGATCGAAAGTTTAACCCCTTCGGGTATAAAGTTTCGGGTATAAAGCTGGCCTCAAATGTAAAAATACTGGTAAATATGTTGTGCGACCTATCATTCTTCTTGAAATGAATAGTACTATCGATTGGTGAAGGTGTTGTAGCGTATTAGCTAATAGATCGAAATTTAACCCGTTAGGGTATAAAACTAGGGTGGTATATCGACCTCAAAAGTAAAAATACATGTAAATAAGGTGTATGACACATCAAACTTGTTGAAATAAAGTATATTATCGATTGGTGAAGATAATGTAGCGTAATATCTGATAGATTAAAAACGTTTAAACTGTTCTGATATAAATAAGAGTGATAAAGTAAAGAATTCGTGTGTCCCATTGAAATGAATAGTACCAACAGTTGAGAATTAATCTTTTCTAAAGTTGTTGCATGATTTCGTTTGAATTAGATTCGATTTTTATGAAGGATATTATTTACTAGTGTATCAAAGATCTTAATGTGAATTTTTTGAACTATTAATTTTAAGAAAAACTATTTTTTCTTTAAGATTAAGTGTTTGTGTTGGGAAAAAAAAAAATTCAGGTCGAGACAAAGTACAATACAGTTTATTGAAAATCTATGATGAATGACTTTGGAATTATAATTAACAACAATTAGTATTTTTTAGTTTCAATCAATAACAAAATGATTTATTAAAGAGTGCATGGATTTTTCAGTCTCTAACAACTGATTTTTAGTAATTAATATATAAAATTTTTATATCTCTGTAATAATTATCTATTTTTTTAAGGTTTGAACTGAACGTGTTTGGATACAACCAGGAAATTCTTTAGCAAAACTCCTCGAAATTGAGGTCATGACTGGTCGTTGGCTCTGAAAAATGTCAGAGATAACAAATTGGATTTCATTCATTCGATCCGGAAATACAATTTTTCGTGGGGTGTATATAAGGGGACTCTTTGAAGGTGGGGGACTTTCTAACTTTTCTTGACCACGAGGAAAAGTTGGAGCTTTTCCTTGCATTCGAGTCTTGATTTCATCAATTTCTTTTTCCTGAAATGGCTTTCATTTACGATTTCGAATCCATGTCTCAACGAATTGCCCTGGTAAGTTAACTTTATTTAATTCTTGATATATTTTTTTACTTGTCATTCAGTTAAAAAAAAAGAAAGAAAGAAACGAAATTGCTAAAATAATATGTTTTCTCTTTTTTTTTCATCTCCGTAGTTTTTTCCATGTGATTTGCGCTAAAAAACAGCGAATGCCACTGCCTGAAGCTGATCCTAATATATTCACGTTAGGAGAATATTGTTACGGTGATGTTAAACTGTACAATTCGGAAAAATGCCTACATCGTACCGCCATAAAGTGGAATGCCTATTGATTGAAATTGGGTCGGGCATTTATATAAGCGAAAAAGCGGCCGAATTTATGGTACAATTTAAAGGTACAGTTCAGAATTGGGCTCTGAATGCTGAAACGGCACTGCGTAGTCACGAGTGTCCGTACCTGCATGTTTTTAAAGTCTATGACAACCTAATAGGCCAATTCATTGTGAATGGAATCAACGAGGTGGGGTTCAATTGAGTCAGGGGTCGGCATTTATTTCATTGAAAAAGGCTACCTGGAATCATTTGATTTTTATTTTAGAGGGTCCCGTATTAAACGGAAAAATTCTATCCACTCCGCCAAAACCCACATGGAAATACGCCAGAGAACATTCAGGTGTCAACACGAAAAAACCAACTGAAGAAACAATTGACTTGACTGCTGTCGATTATGATGTTGTACCCCAAACCCTACCTATTCCGTTCTGCAGTGATATAGAAGAAGACGAGGACTGCACGGAAGAATTAATCCCTTCAAAGCAACCGACAACATCCGTTTTGAAACCGTCTAAAACATTGAGGGAATTCGGCAAAAAAAGAAAATTCGAAGACGGCGCCACATCTGAATTGGAAGCGCTGTTGAATAAAAAGTGAATCAACTACCTGTAAGTTTATTTTTTTTTTGAAATTTGTGGGATTTCTTTTTGAAAATATTATTAGCTTAGATCAGTTTTTTTTATCCACTGGTTTTAAATTTCTATATTTCTCTTTTTTCTATTAATCATGTCTAATAAGCGAATAAAATTATCCGATATTTCTGATGATTGGAATTCTGAGGATCTTTGGGAACAGGGCAGCCCATCACAACATTGGGATAATAAATCGGAGGACCTGTCTGGACTATGTCTGATCCAGTCCTCCCTCTCTCCGCCTCAAGCGCGACTTCCCCCACTGGGCGTGTACCACCACTTATTAACTTAGCCGACCCTCCTCCCGTTTCACCCAGGGCTTCAAACATTCCCATTATCGATTTCGACAACCCTCCCGCGGGGCCTTCAAGACCCGCCGTTGCACCTCTATCAACAAACCCTCCCCCTTCTCAGGTTATTCACTTACAAAATCCCCCTCAAAGATCCTCATTTCCGCATTCTTGTCCCACTAACACACAGTAGTTTTCAAGGGATCAAATATTCGAGCAGTTACTGGTTTTAAAAAAAATTATCACAAACAAAAATAATCCGAGATTTCAAACAATAGAGACAGAATTAATATTCAATATAGAAGAGCCATCCTTAGAGCAAATAGAATACCTTTTAAAACATGAAAATATGTGTTTGAGTGAATTAGTAAATTATTTAATTGGCAAATTAATAGAAAGAGTCCTCAACGAATCTCATTCTTCTGATATTATAGGGATAGTTTTTAATTCTAATAATTTAGAGCATTCACTGTGGTTGCCATATGCAAGGGTTGATGAATTTGAAATGGAAAGATTACTCATTTTGTTGGAAAAACTGGCCCAATCTCAAAAGTTTTAAAGTTTGGGGAAGATATCGAAATTCGTTTTACGAAAGTGTCCTTGCCTCGTGGAGCTGGACGAACGAGTGCACAATTAGAAACAACACTCCAAAGAAAAAGATGTTTTATTCAAATTCGGAATGATGATGCCTATTGTTTAGCTCGAAGCCTAATAACGGCAGCGGCTGCTCATGAATGCCCTGGTAATTGGAATTCAATCCGTCAAGGCTGCGCAATCCAACTCAAGCCAAAGAGTTACATTTGGCGGCAGGAGTACCACTTGGAAGGACCAGTTATGGTTTGGATGCTATTCCCAAATTCCAAGCACAGTTATCTGATTATCAGATAATTGTGATTTCCTTCAAAATGAATAATGAGCCTGTCTTTGTAGAACCTGAAAAAAAAGATAAAATAATTTTATTTCATCATGACAATCATTTTGATGTAATCAAATCCTTGTCGGCTTTCTTTCACACATCCTATTTTTGTTTTGCTTGTTGGCGTGGTTATAAAGATAAGCCGAATCACAAATGCACTAAAAGATGTGTTTCTTGCTTTCAAATGGGTGGGAATTGTCCCCAAGAAAATTGGTTAAAATGTTCAGATTGTTGTAGATTTTTCTATTCCAAAACATGTTTGCAAAATCACAAAATTAATAAAGTGGGTCCAAAGCTAATTCGATGTCTGTTTGCAGCCAGATTAAAAAATGTACAGACTGTGGCATTGACGTCAATGCATCACGGCAACATCACGTTAAGACGAAGCACCAATGTCATTCGCACTTTTGTTGGAATTGCAAAGGAAGAGTCGGATCGAATCACAAATGCTACATGTAACCTCTTAATAAGCAACAAAATAAAAACAATGGGACCTTTATTTTTTTCGATTTTGAAACGACATGCGAAAAAATTATCGGTCACGATAAAAACAATGTAGCAATTGTCGAATTAATTCCTAATCTCTGTGTCACTAAGACTATTTGAGATAGTTGTGGTTCCCAAAATTCCGACAGGTGCGATAATTGCGGGGATCCAAACCAACAAGGATTACGAATGCATGTGTTCAAAGGAGTTAATGCTTGTGATGAATTCTGCGATTGGGTTTTCCAAGTTTTCGAAGAGAAATGTGTCACATTGCTAAGTCACAATGGATCCAATTTTGATTCTCATTTCTTGCTTCAATATTTAATTAGACAAAATCAAAAACCTAAAACTGTTTTTAATGGAAATAAATTATTATTCTTGGGTTGGAAAAAATTAGAATCATTGATTCAATGTCTTTCATCCCAATGGCCTTAGCTAAATTACCAAAGGCTTTCGGATTAGATACAACAAAATTTCGTAAAGGTTATTTTCCGCATTTAATGAATAAATCAGAATTTTTTGATTATTGTGGTTCAATGCCCGACTTAGAGCTTTATGGCCCAGATTCAATAACTTTGGAAAATCGGAAAATCTTTTTGCAATATTATAAAGAGCAAGTTGAATCGAACACTCAATTTGATTTTCAAAAAGAAATACTTGATTACTGTATTAGTGATGTAGAGGTTTTAACGGAAGCCGTTTTTAAATTCCGAAATTTGTTCCTCCAAGTGACAGGCTGTTGTCCTTTAAAAAATGCAATAACCCTTGCTAGTACGTATGTTAAAGTATTTCGACAAATTTTTTTAAAACCTGAGACGATCGGGTTGATTCCACATGAGGGATTTTCTGCAGCTAAACTCTATAGTTTCGAATTCGTTGGTTGGCGTGGGAGAGTCATAAACGTGGTGTTCATATCGAACACGCTTTAAATTCAGGTGAAAGAAAACTGGACAATTATTATGTTGATGGTTATGATGCAATTAATAAAAGGGTTTTCGAATTTAACGGGTGCTACACTCACGGGTGCCCAGATTGTTTTTCAAATCCAAACCATACATATTACGGATCCAAACAGACACTGAGAGACCGGTTCAATCAAACACAACACAAGGCTCTCGTTTTAAACAATAAGGGGTATTCACTTGTGACGAAATGGGAATGTAAATTTAAAAAAGAAATAAAACAAAATCCTGAATTTAAACGTTTTGTGGACAATTTAGAAATTGTCAAACCCTTGGAACCACAAGACGGGTACTATGGTAGTCGTGTGGAAGGGATTACATTATTTCACGATTGTGATAGTACTCAGGAAATCAAATATACAGATGTGGTTAGTCTGTACCCTTACATTTTAAAATACGGGTTATATCCCCTCAAATTTCCCGAAATTCTTTGGAATGTCGAAAGTACGGATGTTTTCCAATATTGCGGTCTGGTGCAATGTAGAGTGGTTCCACCGCGAAATTTGTTCCATCCAATACTCCCATTTCGTCATCAGAAAAAGCTTTTTTTTCACTTTGTGTAGATCCTGTATTACAAACAAAGATGGACAGCGTCAAACACGATGCACACACACTGACAGTGAAAGAGCTCTAACCGAAACGTGGGTTTCTCTTGAACTTCAGAAAGCTGTTGGTTGCGGTTATCGAATTGAGAAAGTTTTTCAGGTTTGGCACTTTAAAGAAACGACTCGTTAAGACAAGGAAAAAAAGAGGGAGGTCTTTTTGCTGGCTATGTAGACAAATTTTTGAAATTGAAACAAACCAATGATGGTTTTCCTGTCGGGTGTCAAACTAATGAAGAACAAGACCGCTACATTAGTGAGTATGAACTTCACGAGGGAATCCGATTAGAAAAAGTGAAATTGTGAGAAACGAAGCCTTGCGTTATTTGGAAAAATTATTCTTAAATTCCGCTTATGGAAAATTAGCTGAACAGTCCAAAAAATCTCAAACGGAATATATTCATACCCCTGAAAAATATTTCGCTTTGTTTTTGGACGAAACGAAAACCGTAAATGATGCTCATTTTTTCAACGATCGAACGGCTCAAGTGCAATGGTGCCACATTGATGAAATTGAAATTACAGGTCCTCATACCAATGTGGTTTAGCGGCTTTTGCAACGGCGCAGGCACGTTTACATTTGTACAAATACTTGTCTAATTTAGGAGCTCGAGTTTTGTACATGGATACCAATAGTGTGTTTTACATCAGAAATCTGAATAATCCTTTCGAGTATCAAGTGCCAATAAATTCATATCTCGGATTTATGACAGAAGAGATCGAACGTGCATACGGATCTGATTATTACATTCAAACCTTTTGCACTTTAGGTGCAAAAAATTACGGCTATCAAGTTAGGTCGCGCCATGAAAACAAGCCTATGCATGTTGTTTTAAAAATCCGAGGCTTTTCATTGAGCTACGAAGCTCGAAAAACAATTACTTTTGATCTTTTAAAGAAAATGGTTGAGGAGCTTGTAAATTGTAGCGATTTGTCGCAGCATACAGTGGCTCCCATTACAACCAAGCACAAGATTTGTCGAACAAAAAATCGAGAAATTATTGCTTGACAAGAAATCAAACATTACAGGGCCGTGTTTGATAAACGACAAATTTTCATTGGAAATTTTAAAACAAAACCCTACGGTTTTTAAGTCTCGGATTTATTGAACCACTGGATTTCGTTGAAATAACAACAACATTATGACATCAACTTATGGCAATGTCGTGGATTCCAAAATTTTTCAATTACAACACCCGTTTGGAGCTCTGGTGTCTGGTTCTTCCGGTTGTGGAAAAACGACCTTTATACAAAAATTGCTTCAAAACTGTCACATAATGATCGATTCACCTCCTCAAGAAATTATATGGTGTTATGGTGTTTATCAGAAATGGTTTAAAGATTTTCCTTCCATTCAATTTCATGAAGGTATACCAGATTTATCAAATTTAGATTCTCATATTCCGCGTCTAATGGTGATTGACGATTTGATGGGTCAAGCAGATTAATCCATTGAAACTATATTTACTAAATATAGCCATCATTGTAGTATTTCTGTTTTTTATTTAGTTCAAAATTTATTTCATCGTAGTAATGCACATAGAACAGCGAGTTTAAATGCCAATTATTTTATTCTTTTTCGTAACATAAGAGATCAATCACAGGTGAATTGTTTTGCACGTCAAATGTTTCCGAGTAATCATAGATTTTTTCTAGAGGCGTATGATGATTCGACTAAATCGAAACCTTACAGTTATTTATTTATTGATTTAAAACCTTCCACACCCGACCAATATCGAATTCGAACTAATATCTTTCCTGACGAATAATCAATGATTATTTATATTCCCAAGAAAAAGAAATAATAATAGTTTTTATCTTTTAACAATACCACAAGGTGGTGTTTAATAACAACAACAAAAAGTCAAACACTTTTATAAAAGTCATCATGTCACCAACGAGACTAGTGAAAGCACGTAAAAATCGTTCCTCTCGTAAAAATCTTTTACTGAAATATAGAAAAAATTTTACTATCTATTCCGGAACTGTCCAAATGTCAAATACAAAGTTTAGTTCAAAACGGTTCCAATGATTTTATAAGATGTCTTTCGGAATGTGTTGGAAATATCTTACATGGAGATGTATTCTTATCAGCCCATCACAAAAAGAAATTGAAAAAGCATAAAAAAATATTACTTTCCATTGGTACATCTTCAGTGCCTGTTCATAAACGTAAACGTCTTTTAATCCAACACGGTAGTGGATTTCTACCATTATTAATTCCTGGATTAGCGGCACTTATTGGAAGCATGTTTGGTAAATCAGCTTAAAAAAATGAACTACACCAAAAAATTAGTTGTGATTCCACAAGAATTGGCGGCATCTTATCATCATCGATACCAGGAAGTGTTTCACGATACGATTCTCAGCATCCATTGATTGAGAAACTTACACTCTTAGAATCTGAATTTCACAATATTTTAAAAGATCCCAACTTACCTGATGATTTAAAACTGAAATTATTAACTCATTTTCAATCGAGATTTCAAACTTTTCATCACCAATATCGATTGTCAAAAAACGAATATGACCAACTGCCACCCCCTGCAACGAGGCAAGGAGCAGTGTCCAATGCCGCCGCTGACGCCAAACCCATCATCCCGTCGATGTTTCTTCAATGCTCCGCGCTGACGACCGATGACGCTCCGTCGATGTTTCAGCACCGCTCAGCCGTTACACCCGCGGAGGTTGACTGGGTTGCTTCGCAATCCAGTCAACCGCCGTTCGATCGCCACCAGTCCCCCTCATCAACTCCTGAGAAACAAAAATTTTTACTGGGACAATTTGCCGATCCAATTCATCATAAATCTCTTTCGGAAGAATTATTAAAACTTCGAAAAAATCCAGGTATTGATTGGGATTATAAAACGGGAGAAGTTCGTTTTCATGATAAATTAATACCCGAAAGTAATATTGTGGAATTAATACAATATGATAAAACTGTACTCACTAGAAGACGTAAATTCAAAGATCCTAAAGGTTGGAACTACTTTAAAAATTATTTAGATCTAATACAGCCATCGAAACAAACAGGTACAGGACGAAGGGGAGGCGAGTTTCCTTGGTTGACTTACCATGATTTAATAAAAAAGAAGAAGAAAAAGAAAAAAAGATACTATGAATACTGCTGAAAATTTATTTCATTCCCTTTATTTTAATCCTAAAGATTCAGCTTCTTTTGGCGGCATTCAAAGACTTTATCAAAGAGCTAAACAAATTGATTCAACTGTTTCGAAAGCTCAAGTTCAACGATGGCTTCAAAGTAAAGACACCTACTCTTTGTATCGCCCTGTAAGGCATCATTTCCCACGAAATCGAACTACCGTGGCTGGAATCGATTCACAATGGCAAAGTGATTTAGTAGATGTGTCGAAATTATCAAAATATAACGATGGATTTCGTTATCTCATTACCATCATCGATGTGTTTTCAAAAAAAAGTTACGTGATTCCAATTCAACGAAAAACTGGCGTTCAAGTAACACGAGCCTTTCAAGAACTTTTTGAAATAGTACAACCACCACATGTTTAACAAACGGATCAAGGAACGGAATTTCTGAACGATACATTTCAGTCTTTTTTGAAACAAAAACAAATTCATTTTTTTCGTCACACACAATCAAACTAAATGTGCCATTGTTGAAAGATTTAATCGTACATTACAGGAACGATTATACAGATGGTTCTTTTACAGTAAATCGTATCGTTATATCGACATATTACCTGATATTGTGGAATCGTATAATCAAAGTTATCATCGGAGTATTGGTATGGCTCCGAATAACGTCGGACCTCATAATCAAACTCAAGTTTGGCATCGATTGTACGATAATAAGCATCTGTCGAAACGGAGTTTGGTCACACGTGAACCGAAAATTGGTGATTACGTACGCATCAGTGAAGCTCGCAAACCATTTAAAAAAGGATATCAAGGTGGATGGACATTGGAAATATTTCGGGTTGTTGAAAAATTGAATCGTAATCCTCCAGTGTATCGTTTAGTTGATTATCAAAACAAACCCATTATTGGAACTTTTTATGCTTTCGAATTACAAGTGGTGTTTAAAGACGAAACGAGTTATTATCCCATTGAAAAAATTCTCAAAAAAAAGGTAAAGGTTCGAATAAACAATATATGGTTCGGTGGAAAGGTTATACGAAACAATTTGATAGTTGGGTTTCCGCTCGTGATTTAACAACTGAATTCACTTAAGGAACATGAGGAATAATTTTTATTTGACTCTCCCTAGTAATTCTAGCATGGAGTATTTTCCCGATAATACACTTACTAGTTATACAACAAAATTAGCTAGACGAATTGAATTAACTGAACCCTTTGTAGTTTGTATCACTGAATTACATTACCCCCATTCGTGGTTTAATTTAACTCCCGAAACAGGTGGAAATTTTAAAATTGTAAATGAAAACCGGCTTTTGAAAAAAGAATTTATTGTTAAAAAGAAATATACGAATATAAGAAATTTAACGCGTGAACTTCAAGCGGCTTTAATCAAAGATGAAGCGACGCGACGTGTTCAAATCTTTGAAAAAACCTTTTCCGTACAAGATACTGAAAGTTCATCAAAAGCGAATCAATCTAACGACTCTAATAGTAGAGTTTCCATTTTAGTTAATCCGGCCCTCTACGAATTAATATTACCGTTAGAATTAGCAGTATGGTTAGGGTTCACTCAAACCCATTTAGAAGATGTTGATAAAAGTAAAGTATAAATATTTCTCTAATGATGATGAGAATGCAAAATCAATACAAGGTTCCTTTGTACGGATCTCGGATCAATTGATTGCCTTAGAAGCTCCTCATTTTTCAAATCACAAAACTGATTTAGAAGGAACTTCTTTTTTCTTTTTTGTGAAATTACACGAGCAAGTTTCTTCCGAAGTTTTTAAAATACCTTCTGCTCATTATTCTGATCCTAAACTTTTAATTAATCATATGAATCAAAAAATAGCTTTTCGCTATCCTACAGGTCTTAAAGGGGCTGCTTTCGAATTCTCGCAACTTACAAATCGAATCACCATCAAAGTGAATCGAGGTTACGTTTTATATTTAACAGTTCCATTGGCTGCTTTTTAGGATTTCAAGATCGATTGATGTTTCCTGAAGGTGAACACAAAGCAAAGTCCAGCATTGACTTTAGATCAGGTTTTTATTCAATTTTTGTGTATTCTGACATTGTTGAAAGTTCTTTAGTAGGTGATAGTTTTGCTCCTCTTTTACGTATGGTTCAAGTAGATGGTAAAAATGGGGATTTAATTAGTACTTCCTTCAACACTTTATATTATAGACCTCTTTTACGGACTTCTTTTGATACAGTTTCTATCTATTTAAGAAATGAAACAGGCTCTCCAATATCATTTCAGAACGGCAGAGTTACAACGACACTGCACTTTAGAACAGTCCGTTAAAAAATGAAATCCTATCGATTCGATCCTTCTCTGTGTCTTCGATATTATGAAAATCAAGCTGGTGGTGGTGGAAACTACAATTCCGAAATTCCAGTCTTTGTTGGTTCGAGATTTCAAAGAGGCCACGGGTTAGGCAATGCGTTTGCTAGTCTATTTCGATGGGCTAAACCCCTTTTGAAAAAAGTAGCTTTTATGGCAGGTCGTCAGGCTTTGTCGAGTGGGGGAAGATTTTTAGAAGATATTGAATCGGGTAAAAAAGTTAAAGAGTCCGCGAAATCTAGGTTAGGAGAAGCTTTTCATAACGTTATTTCCGGTCAGACAGGAAGTGGTAAGAGTCTGCTCGGAAAAAGGCGTTTTCCATTTCCAACACGATCATTTATGGGAAGAAAGTCAAACATAGGCGATCTTCAAAGAAACACAAAAAAAAAACACAATTCGTGATATTTTTGATTAAAATCATGTCTGTCAGCGGGGTTCAGTTACCACATTCCAAATCTTGCGAATGTTTTAAATCAGAATTGGATTTGTTTGAATTACCTCCGACACAAGTAGCGATAGACGAAAATACGGATATTGAATATCATCCGATTGCTTCCATTTCTGAAACAGCACCCATTGAATTTGTCATTTCGGGAGTTGGTGATGAATATCTGGATCTTTCCAAATCAATATTGAATGTTAAGTTAAAAGTTGTTAAAGGTGCAAACGAAACACCTATTATTGCAGCCGATAAAGTAAGTCCCGAGAATTTATTGCTTCATTCTTTATTTAGTCAAGTGGATGTATTTTTGGGAGATAAATTAATTTCGTCTACGGATAATTGTTATGCTTATAGATCCTATTTAGAAACACTATTGAATCACGGCCATGATTCTAAGGCTACTCAAATGACAGCATCCGGTTGGTATATAGACGATGGAGATAAATTTAATGACCTCGATCCTGCAGTACAGGAGTGTAATGGAGGATTGAAAAAACGTCATGAACTGATTTCGGAAGGTAAAACTCTCGAATTAGCAGGGCCAATTTATTGCGATTTATTTAAACAGGATCGTTTGATTTTGAATAATGTCGATGTTCGACTAAGATTGATCCGTAACAAACATACTTTTTATCTCCTTTCTCCGGCAGACAACCCGACCTTTAAAGTTTATATCGAACACGCTTCGCTGTTTATTCGTAAAGTTAAAATTAGTCCTAGTATTTTATTAGCGCATTCCAAAATTTTACCAACAACTGTGGCAAAATACCCGCTAACAAAAGTCGAATGCAAATTGTTTTCAATTCCTAGAGGTAATTTACAAGCCAATCTCGATAACATTTTTATAGGTCAACTTCCAAAACGTGTTGTGATAGGATTAGTTAGTAATGCACCCTTTAACGGTTCCTTTAAAGAAAATCGCTTCTTCTTTCACCATTACAATAGCAATTTAATTAGTTTATCCATCGATGGTCGTACCATTCCCAGTCGTCCCTTTCAACCGGATTATTCCAAAAATTTATATGCTCGAAATTTTCTTTCTCTTTTCTCTCTAACAGATCGTTTAGGCTTTGATACAGGTTTAGCTCTCAATTATTCTCAGCACGGACAAGGTTCGACGGTTTATTGTTTTGATTTATCCCCAGACAGCGGTTCCAATTCAGATTATTTTCAATTAGTTAGACAGGGTGTAGTTTGATTAGACATGCATTTCAAAGAACCTTTATCTCATAAAGTGAATATAATTGTTTATGCTGAATTTCAAAAAATATTAGAAATTGATTCCTCCCGAAATGTGTTAATGGACTAAACCGATGGAACACCCACATCACGTGACAAAACCCCTGCTGTAGACACCCGATGTTTCCTCTTGACGTTCCTCAGTTCCACCCTGGATGTGCTTCAAAGTGATACCAGCTCATCGTTCCAGTCTCGACAACAACAGTGTGTATGTTACCTGTCAATGTGTATTGACTCATAATACGCACCCACAGCAACATGAATAGTGCTCAAATCGTGGATTTACTAAGTCTGAAAACCAAAGACTACTTTGGTGGCGTCTACGCAATCGATCAGCTACCAGTTCGAGCTTCCTATCGTGGATACGTCGTCAATCTTGATACCCATGATAAGCCTGGCTCTCTCACTGGGTGAGTGTTTGGCTTGAGGACGGATATGGTATATTCTTCGACTCCTATGGATGCCCTCTGAAAAAATTACCTCTACGCAGATTTATAATGAAACATACATACCGTCACGTTGAAAACCGAAAAACTCTGCAAGGACCTTACTCGAGTGTGTGTGGACATTATTGTGTGCTTTTCATTTATTATAAAAGTTGTGGCTATTCATTAAAAGACTTTCTCGATCTGTTTGGTCGAGACAAAAACATTAACGACCAACTTGTTTGTCAGTATGTTCGAACTATTTTTAAAAACGAACTCTTAGAAATAGCTCAAAGAAATACTGATAACAAACTTTGGGAGAGTGCCTGTCTTCCGAATCAACTTTGCTGTTCCCTGTTACCACCAGAAGACGAAGAAAAACCCTCAAGAAAAACAGTACAAAGAAGAACAAAAACTTTATAATACATTTCTATTTTGCTCGATTCATGTACTCTTTGTAACATTTCAATAAAATCAGTTGTTAGAGACTGAAAAAAAAATTCATTTATTCAATTCTTTGTTGCAATGTAATAAAAATCAGTTGTTAAAGACTGAAAAAATTCATGTATTCTTTGTAACAGTTCAATAAAATCAGTTGTTAGAGACTGAAAAAAAAATTTCAATCTATGTAGCAATTTAATAAATCATTTTGTTAGCGATTGAAAAAAAAATAGACTAATCAATGTTAACTGTACTCCTTCTAGACTTTAATAAATTGTATTGTAATTTGTCCTTACAAAATGTCTCGACCTGAATTTTTTCCTTCCACATCCCCAATACAAATACTTAAAAGAAAAAAAAAATAGTTTTTCTTAAAATCAATTGTTCAAAAAAAAATTCAACCTGTATTAAGATTTTGATACACTAGTAAATAATAAAACTTGGATCTAATTCAAACGAAAATCACGCAACAACTTTAGAAAAGGTTAATTTTAAATTGTTAGTTCACTAGGTCATAAGAATTCCTTTACTTTATAATGAAACCTAAAAGGCAACCAAACAGTTTAAACTTTTCTTCTATCAGATATTACCTTACAATACCTTTACCAACCGAAAGTTCTGTTCATTTGAAGAAATTTGATGTATCACATGCTCTACTTACCTGTATTTTTACTTTTGAGGCCGATATACCATCTCAGCTTTATACCCGAACGGGTTAAACTTTCGATCAAATAGGTAATACGCTACAACCCCTTCACCAATCGATAGTACATTTCATTTCAAGAAGATTGAGTGGTCACATGCCCTACTTATCTGTATTTTCAATTTTGCGGCCGAAATGACACCCCATCTTTATACCCGAACGAGTTAAACTTTCGATCTATTAGGTATTCCGTTACAACTCCTTCACCAATCGTTCAATCATCTCATTACAAGAAATTTGAATGGTCGCATGACCTACTTATCTGCATTTTAAAATTTGCATGTCAAATTACCATAATATGCAAATGACCCCTACTAATTTGCATTCGATATTTCCATAATATGCTAATGAAACATGCTAATTTGCATTTCTTCTTCAAATGACCTCTAAGTCTCCTTCACCAAGGTGACTTTACACCAAGGTGACTTTACTCAAGTTGACCTTGTTCATGGTGACCTACATCTATTCGACCCTTATTATTACTAGTATGCCTTGACCGTTTTTCTTGGCTGTCACACAGACAATCCAATGGAGTTATGTAAAGGATATGGAGTATGCGAAGGCCCACTTTTTGACCAAGATAGTAGGGTTTTTAGAGTTAGGCATGTATAGTGAGGGGCTTGGCACTATATGAAATCTGATAACTTTTTAACATTGAAAGCTTTATGAGCATCTTGGCAACGTATTTTACATGAAATGTTTTGGGTGAGATGAAATAGTTCCGTGAAACGGCCAAGCCATAGTTTTTGATCAAGATTTAGGGTTTTTAGAGTTAGGGCTTGTAGAGTTAGGCCTCATAGTTAGGGGCTTGGCTCTACATAAGATCTCATATCTTTTTAACAGTGAAAGCATTATGAGCATGTGAGTCTTGGCAACTTATTTTACACGAAGTGTTTTGGGTGGGATTTCATTTCTTTTTGTAGGATGAGATCTGATAACTATTTAACAGTGAAAGCATTATGAGCATGCGAGTCTTGGCAACCCCTTATTTTACATGAAATGTTTTGGGTGGGATTTCATTTCTTTTTCTAAGATGAGATCTGATAACTTTTTAACAGTGAAAGCGTTATGAGCAGGTGAGTCTTGGCACCTTATTTTACATGAAGTGTTTTGGGTGGGATTATCTATAACAACTAAATTTAGTTTTAAGATTATTTAGAAAATAGATTTTTTTTCAATACCATACTTTTCTGTTTTTCTATTGGTCAACTTGTATATACAAGCTGTTTGCACTTTTGTAATAAATCACATTATGACACAGTATTATTTAGGCCGAAGCATTGAGGGTCCGACGTATTTCAGATCTTAATAAAATCCAAAGTATAAAAGCTAGATAAATGAAACTTAGCATATTTCATTCGTATGGTAACTGCATCTTATCCTGAAAATTTGAGCTCTCTAGTATTATCCAGGTCGAAGCTATGAGGGTTCGATAATACATAACCAGACCCCCCCCCCCTTTATTAGGGGTTGGAATGTGAAAGTTACGGATTTCTTAATTTTTTTGTTGTTTGTGTGCTAATCCTAACCTGCATACCAAATTTCAGCTTTCTAGGACTTCAGGAAGTACCCTAGAGGTTTTGATGATCATGAGTCAGTGACGGAATCGACGTATTTTAGGTATTAATAAAATCCAAAGTATAAATGAAACTTAGCATATTTCATTAGTCTGGTAACTGCATCATTTCCTGAAAATTTGAGTTCTAGTATTATCTAGGCCGAAGCTATGAGGGTTCGAAAATACGACGAAACACTTCCAGAAAAGGTACATAGTGCCCTTCCTGCCTTCGGCTCGTCTTGGCGGGGGCACTGCCGTGCCCCCAGATTATAACAACAATTAAATTTGTTGTTAGTACACGCATTTATTTAATTGCTACCAAACTCATTCTGAAATAGTTTGAGATGTTAAGTAAATTGTAACAACAATCAAATTTGTTGATAGCCCATGTTTTTATTTAATTGCTGACAAACTTATTCTTAAATTGTTTGTGACTATTTCTATTATTGACTTGAAAAAAGGAAGATGCATACTTCCTGAAAATTTGTCTCTTACATTTAGTATTTTAATAAATATTTAAATACTAATGTCATATGTGGAAGAGTGTATTCTTATCTAACGTTTTCAAAATGGAAAGGAAGAAGATTGTTGAAGAGTTTAAAGCATAATGATTGTACAACTACAACTACATCTTTAACACTGATTAGAAATCGCTGATTAAATACAATAAAAGAAATAACATTCGTTGATGAAAAGTGTTGCTCAAATTCCAGATTTTCTATTTTAATAACGAAAAATAATGAACATATAAATAAATTTTGTTACCTTGCTTCGAAACCATTGCTTCTTTCTACTGCAATATGGTGTTCTATACATCGCTCAGCCTCAGGTGTACTGAAGTTCTTGAACGTCAATAAAAGAGGAACTCCAGGAACTGTCTAAAATTAAAAAGATATTCAGTATAAACACATTGATTTTAGTAACTGTTATGGAAATATTTACTGTATATAATAACACTAACATCTTTGGCAAGAAATATCTTTTAAATTTACCAGAAACCGATTAATTTAAAGAAAATTGTATAATTAATTACGTCATTAATTATCAGTAAATCAAAGTAAAATTAACTTTTTTAAAAAATAAATAGTAACTTACTTTAAAGATCCATTCACGTTTCGTGGAATTCTTTTTTATTTCTCTTGTGAGTCTGCTGGAGCGGTGATAAAGGTAGATCGAATGATAAGGTTGATATGGAGCATGATCCAATCTCAGTAACGTATAATCTGGTGGATACCAATTGGGAAGCTTGTCCGGTCCTTTCCTGTGACCAGCGGATTGTGGATCCTCGCCATAAAGAGGAGCAATATCTAACTCATCTGTATTACCGTCGATGGATCCTCTCTCTTCCACGGCAGGATCAACACTTTCGCTTGTGGGCTTCTGCACTAGTCGAACGAAAGACTGCATTGTCAAAGATTGATCGTTAACATCGTCGTTAGCAGACAGATTACGGCTTGCTCGAATTGAAGAGGGTTCTTCGACATTTGATGTATCATTGTTATCCAGAACCTGATGCAGAATAGATTCAATTGAACTTAAGAGGCCGCTGTTTGCATTATCCACGGTAGTATATGTAATATCTACTAGTTCTTCTGCTACTGCAGAAGATTTCATTTCCTCATCAGCTTTTGAAGTACTTGAAGCATTTTCAAGTTCATCATTAACCTCAACTCCTGTTTTTGAACTATCAGTGAGTTCTGTTGTCGTTTCTGAATTGAGTTTCACCTTCTCTTCATAACCGCTTGACGTCACCTCATCTTGGGATTCAGTAAATAATAAGTCAGCAAGTGTGATAGCTTCGATAATTTTAATGTCAGAGTCCTGGTCATCTACAAATGTTTCGTTTTCTCCTCTTGGATCAATATCAGAAGAATTGAATATATTCTTTGTAGTATTCTTAAAGATAATGTTGTCAGAAGAGACAGTCGTAGACGAAATAGATATTGTTTCGCTTTGTTCTAATTCATTGGTTGAGCTTGACAATGATTTATTATCGGAATCAACATCTGAGACAGTGGTCAATTCAGGGACAGCAGCACGATTTAATTCTGGTTCATCGGATGAGATGTCAGAAGAATAATTTTCTATTGTACTATTAGCTTCTTCTGTGGTTTCTTGTGAAACAATTCTTAAATCAGGTGACTGGGACTTAACGGTTGTACTGGGACTACAATGGTTTTCAACTGTTGTAGAAGTTGACGCTTCAGTAACTGATGGCGAAGCGTTGCTATCAGTGATGTTATTTTCTGAATCAATATCGGTTAAAGATTCTTCTATCACGTTATTACTATAATCATTAGGGAAATTTTCTTTAGTTTGTGATCGTTCCAGAAGTTTTATTTCAGTATTATCAGGGGAAACTGAGCTGGTGGCTTCAGTTGAGATTTCACCAGTAGTGATCTCCTCTGAAACTGGGATGAAATTAGATATTGATGAATCCTTGGAAAATGATTGAGTTGAAATCCTCTCGGTACTTGGTTCGTAGGATACACTAGTTTCAAGTTCTTTTTCTAGTAATGAATCAGAAGAAGATGATTCTCCAGCAACAAATTGGTATGTTAGTTCACCTGGAGGAGGTAAAGTAGTTTCCTACTTCGGAAACGGAATCTTCATTTTCTTTGAGTGGATTTTCACTGAATTCCTCTGCGGTTAGTACAATATCAACCTCATTGTTAGTAGAAGTTGCAACTGTTGAATCTGCGTAGGCAGTAGATTCAAGGTCTTTATTTTGTTCTTTTTTTACTGTGGAGGATTCTTCAATGGCAGAAGTGCCAGTGGAATCATTCAATAGCTCAGTATTTTCAACATAAGAATACACATTTTCTTCTTCAACTTTAGAGGACGTTCTAGAAAGAGCTGCGATCGAAGATTCAACAGTTGTTTCTTCAGAAGATGGTGCAGAGGATGCCTGTGTGCTAGTAGTTTCTAATTCAGATGGTAAATCTTTTATTTCTTCTGCGCTTCGGTCTAACAGCCCTTCTGAGGTTTCAGATGTGGAAGAACTCTCTGTTGTTGACGAGCTAACATCGGGAAGAGCTATATCGTCTTTAGTTGTTGGAGATGGAGTAGTAGAATCGTGAGTTGTAGAATCTTGGCTTGTACTGCTCGGAAGCTCAGTGTTTTCGCTGGCGGATTTCTCTTCTATTGTAACTGTGGTCGAATTCTCTTCTGTAGTTACTGTAGTCGATTGAATGTCTGGAATATTCTCTGTAGTTGTAATATCCTGTTGTTCTAAAGTTGTTGATTCGCTGTCTAAAGGTTGAGCGTCTGATACACCATCCCTGGCGTTAAGTACTTCCGTAGTATCATTAATAGATAAAGTCGAATCAGTTATGCTGTCAGAGACAGTTTCATTCTGTACCTCGATGTCAGATTCGTCTGTAACTGATGATGTTTCTACGACATTTTCAGTCGTTTGTTCAGGTGTTGTTGAGTCAGTTGATGAAGATTCTAAAGTGGTAGATGCCAACCTTTCATTACCAATCTTTCCATGAAGCGATGGCCCAGTTGTTGGCGGAAGAGTAGAAGTTGGCAAACGTATTGTGTCGTCGGGACGCCTTGACGTAATGATGGGCCGCCGAGATACTTTCGGTAGTTCAGTGACCTCCTGCAACGCTCCTTCGCCAACCCAATATCTGATAGTGACTCTCTGACCTCTAGGCAGGTAAACTACCACGGGTTCTTCTGGACATGTCGATTGTTCAACAGTAACTATAAATAAAAAAAAAATAAAAAAAAGCCGATCAGAATTGTTTGTAATGTTTTAACTTCTGATACTCTAAATTTCTTATTATTGAAGAAAAACAAACTATTAACATGTAAACTGTGAACATGTTAACTGTGAACATGTAAAACAATAAAAATGAGACATCGGGATTCCAAATTGGACATCTTCACATTTTATTCCTAAAAGATGGATAAGTTAGGCGTATTCCCTAATCATATCTAAAGAATTTTAATCAAAATTGTCAGTTGATAGAAAATATTGACATAATCTGCTGCTGTTTTATACAGCATTTTTTCAGAAAAATGAATTCTTAGTAGAAACATCTGATTAACTTGAAAGTGGGATCTCAAATTTAAAACTTGAAAAGTTTAATTAATTAATGTTGGTAGACAGCGACATCCTAGATGCGATGCAAACCATTATAAAGATCCCCCCCGCTTAAAAAAAAAAAGGAATAGTATAAGAAATCTTTAACAATTTTGCGGTCAAAAGCAATGTATGAGGTAGTACATAATGTTTAATAAGGATCTTGGTTGTAGATAATTATTGAAACATGATAATTGTAGCGGACGGAAAAAAAAACCCTTATTAATGCTACGAGGAATGAAAAAAATCAATTAACAGTAGAGGGGGGGGGGGAGATAAACGTGGTAAAAAATACAGCAGAGCCAAATTAATATCGCAGTGGAAGAGTAATAAAACTTAACTTTAAAAGGAAAGAAACTCACAAATCCAAAAACACAATGAAACATTTATTTAAACAAACTTAATTTTCCAAATTTAAACCACTTTAAGGTTTAAAAGTAAAGATCTTACTTAAGAAATTCAAAACAATAAGATCTGTAAAGAATAGTATTAATTTCTAAATTTACATTCACAACTAAATATTTAATTGGCATATCTACTTCCTTAGATATATTAAAGGAAAAATAACCTTTAAATTCACTGTTTTATATATAAAGTAATAACTTACTTTCACAATAAAATTTACAGTTTTAACATAACAATAAAGAAATAGCTAGACGCCGATTCAATCATAATTACAATCGTCAAGATAATATTTATCTGAATATTTAACATTAAAAAAAACAATTTAAACCAACATTTAATACCTCAAAAATATTATACTTTATATGAACTTCTTAAACTGCATATTACTGCTACAAGATAAATTAATTTAAATAACAATCCATTTTTCGATTCCCTAGGATAGGAATAAATAATTAAAATAATGTTAGTCTTATATTATTCAAAGTTCTCCAAAGTGGAATGGAACAGTTCCCATTTGCAAAATGGCCGACCTGACCCGGAGAGTCTGAACGATGCGTAAGTAACCAAACTCCACGGGTCCAAGGTTTTCCTAAGTGAAGTGGAATAGTCCCCATTTGTAAAATGGCCGACCTGATCCGGAGATTCTGTCAGGAACTCCCGTTTGGTTCGATGGTGATTTATCCAATATAAGTTAAACCCCATTTTGAGATTTAAATAAATTAAAAATTAAATTAAACATGTAGCAGTGCAGAAGTAGCTCTTAAAAAAGAAAAAAACTGAAAAATAAAACCAGATGAAAAACACAAAAAAAAACTTTCCTCTGTCCACGACACAGGTTTAAATAGGCATTTTTCACAATAGAAACTCACGTTGGAGCGAGCCAACAAACATCACACAACAATTCCATGTATTCATTTTTCATTGCTAATCCCCCAACAATCACTGCCGTAGAAGAAATGCCAGAAACGAGATTATTTAGTGTCGTTTCACAATATAAAATTAATTTCAGACTATTCTTTTCATGTGAACGAATGATTATCATTATAAATTAACTCTATTTTGAGTAAAACAAGATTTTTTAAGATATTTGTGAAAATCTTGATGTAGTTTTTTTTGTTGTTATTGTTTTTTTGTTTTGCTTTAATTTACATATAATTTGAATTAATCTTTAGATAAGTCAATGAAACAGTTGATTGGAGTGCAGAGAAAGTGAAATTTTTATTTAACCTTATTTTATTTTCAAGTTCAACCAAATAGTTTTTGATTTTATGTTATAAATATTTTTTTTTAATTCCAGCATTGAAAAAAAAAGCAAATCATCAAAAACCAGAAAGGAAGTTTCATTAATAAAGGATTAGAATTCTTAATACACTTTTAAAATATAAAATACAAAACTTTACATGAACTGTGTCGAAAAAGAACTATAATTTACTTATAGAAAGATAGAATGATTTCATAATTTCCGATATCTTCATAATTAGAAAATTTAAAAACTTGTTTAATTTTAAATTTTTAAAATTTTCTTATCTTAGAATACGAAATGGAAATTATAGATTTTGCTAATTTTCAATACTATTTTTTAAAAGGAGATATTTTCTCGCCTTTATTGCAAAGTTATGAAAAATTATTTCAGCTACTGTTTCTAAGTAATGGCAGTTTAAGATTATAGTTTTCAAGAAAAATTTCACAGAAAAAAAAATATTTATTTATTGAACCTGTAATTTGCACTTACTAGAACTTTCACACGATTTTCTAAATTAGATTTACGTCCAAATTTTAAAGGAATCAATCTGTTACGTATATTCTCGTACAATTGTTTTTTATTTTCATCCCTTGTTCATTAAAATATGAACTGGATGTTTTACACGTTCTCTTGAACTTGTCTAAAACACGCTAGAAAACTTGCCGTTTGGCAGTTGCAGCTTGGCGAAATGCCAACGGCAAATCTCGTCTTGCTCTCGTAAAGATCGAGATTAAAAATGTTCGGCGAAAAGAGAAAGAACTTGATTTTGCAGCTTTGGTTTTGCAACTAATTCTCAATTTATTCCACAGCAGAGATAAAGAAAAAAAGGAAAAAAAAAAGATCCTGGAATAAGAGAAGGTGGTGGATGAAGCCGTGAATGAAACCATGAACAAAGTTATCCAATTTCAGCATGAAGTTAGCACTATTGTAGTTTTTCAAATATACTGTTCTCGCCTCTAAATTCTTTGGTGTCGAGTCGATCTAAAACCTGCTTCTAATTAGATCATGCTGAATTTAGAGCAAGTGACAGACTTTTCGAGCACTTTGCTGGTTTAGAGAATCTATAAATCAGCAATGTAAGGATTAATGAAAGTATTTCTAATTCAAATACCTTAAAATCTTTGTTAGCATTACAACATAACAGTCAGCATAAAATCATTGTTTTATTTTTATATCACCATATAAATTACGATATATACACAATATTAAAATTCATTACAACACCTATATTTAGTAATGTCTAGCACGACGTAGCACATTACAAGAAAGCTGACAATGCTTTCAGACCTTGATTTAACGAATAACTGAGAAGGTGAGGAGCTCCCCTCTCCTCCCACTCCAATGAGCTGATCTTTAAACAGAGTAACTCTGATTTACAGTGATAATAAGCAGAAACATTGTGGCAGTGTTCCTTTGATAGCAGCTTAGGGTGTGAAAATGCATTTTGATTCTTTATTTTCATTTATTTTCACTTAACCATCGTTTAATGCTT
Organism: Thereuonema tuberculata; assembly: GCA_023159025.1. Classification (NCBI taxonomy): domain Eukaryota; kingdom Metazoa; phylum Arthropoda; class Chilopoda; order Scutigeromorpha; family Scutigeridae; genus Thereuonema; species Thereuonema tuberculata. The sequence continues at coordinate 62,880 of JAFIDM010114602.1, forward strand.
TCAAGATGATTGGAGTTGAAAGTAACATAAATGACAAAGAAAGAAAAAGAAATCATTAAATCAAATATGTTTAGTCAAAACATGACAAAAAAAAATCGTTTAATGGAATTTCATTTTTTAAAATTATATTTGTCATGTTGATAATTACTGTGGGACTTCACAAATAAAGATCACACAAAATTTTCATTGCTTGTTTATGAGGTAACAAGATAAAAAAATTCATTAATCCAGCTATCAATTTATCTACCTTTATCTCCCCTCTCCCAATATGAAGATATTAAATTATTTAATATTTTTTTTCTTATGATTTACTTAATAAAAATCTATAATTACAATGAAAGTATGCATAAACAGCATATCCTCAAATACTTTTTTTGAACAAATTTATTGAAGACGGAATAGTTGGTTTCTTTGTGTACTTCCATTGTGTGATAGTTTCTTGGTATTTTCCTTTGCTTCAATGTGCTTTTGAACTGGAAAACAGAAGCATTTATCAGAAAATGAAATCATAGAAGAAGAAGGGAAATGATTGAACCGATCTAATTTACCTCTATGGAAGAATCCGAGCGTAAAACAACTAGAAAAAAAAATATTACACAAACTTCATCAAACTTCCTACTTTCTGGAAGATATCTTTCAAAAATCATGAACTAGTGCTTCCATTTTTTTTTAACTTTTATTTTATTTATTTTTTTATCTTGAAAGGAAAAGGAAAAAATACAGAATGAAAGAAAAGCACAATATTTCTTTCCTGCCGATTCTTTTGTTTAGATGATGTTCGAAGAGAAAAAGATAAGAAAGGAAGAAAACCGAACTACTTTATTTTTTCCAAATTGCTTTGGCCACATTTGTCAAATAGCCCGAAATCCATCAACACAATAGAAAATATATCAAATAACATATCAAATAACAGGAATAGAATTCAAAAGTAAATAACTGAGAAACACAAATGATGAAGCTATTTCAAGAAAATATCTTAATTCTGATACTGAAGGTAAAATGTTAATGTGAAATAAAATTTAGTTAGGATCTCTCTATAATTTGACATTCTATATAAAATGTGGCCTGGAGTCCGGAGTTCAATCCTTTTCGAGGATTGGTTATTTCACCAGATTGTTTCTTCCGCAGGTGAGCCTTAGGTTCAATAATCCTCTATCATACAGATATCAGGTTTCATTCCCTAGAGCTAAGCTAATGGAACATTGTACTGACATCACCCCCAACCCCTTATTTTTGTACCGTTAGAATGTTGTGACATGAATCTCCGTTCTCTCTGCTACCCATCCTCGTCCAAGGATACTGGCTTGAGTGTTTATTTATTTAGTAATTTATCATAAAAAATCATTTAGTTTTCATTTATGTATACAGAATAAATTAATAAGATTTTTTTTATCATATATGTTTAACAAGTCGATAATTCCCAAATATAAGTTTTTTTGCAGTTTATTTAATTTTCATTTAGATGAGGTCAACTTTTATTAATCAAGTTCATAGAATTCAGATTAAGAAAGAAAAAAAAAGTATTTGTGTTAGATTTTGAACAAATTTCGCTATGATTTCTTAGTACAAGAAATAAAGATCACAATAAAATTTTGACTTATGAGACATTTAAATTCTAATTCTAAAAAATAAACAAGTTATGTTCATAATTTTACTGTGCATTAACACATCAAAATATTAATTCTTAAGTAAAGTGACTGGCTAGGACTTAATGAATGCATTCCTGAATGTTTAAAATTTATTACTTTTTTTTTTCTTTTTTTTTTAATAAACGACAAAGTCATTTCAAACTACCGCAACTAAGTAACACTTATCTAGCAGCTCTTTTATCGTATAAGTTCACTCTGTGTTAGAATTCATGCCTTTGCGTGAATCTATTTGATACTTGCATTTTTCACGCAGTTTTACTCATTTCACCAGATCTGAAGGATTAGTTCTCTTTAATCTTCTCGTTGCCCTTCTGTAATTTAACAGATGTTGTACCGAGGCATTAGTATGATTGTGAAGTCTTTGTTCATGCCTCACTGCAGTTCGTTTTATCACTTCATGGACAGTATTCATTTTTAGATCTTTATGAATATTGTCATTTCTAACGTACCAGGGGGCACCAACAATTCCTCGTAGCACTTTATTTTGAAAGTTTTGTATCATTTTTAAATTAGTCTTCTTAGTACAACCCCAAAGTTGTATTCCATACATCCAAACAGATTTCAGAACTTGATTGTAAATTAGTAGTTTATTACACATACTCAGTTCAGATCTTCTTCCAAGTAGTCAATACAGTTTTCAATATTTGATATTAAGTTCTTCCTTTTTCTTCTTAATATGCGCCTTCCATCTCAGCTTAGCATCCAGTGTCTTTCCCAGGTATTTGGCCTCCTTTGCAATCGGAATTATTTGTGATTCAATTAAAACTGGAATATTCTGTATTTTTTTATTTGTAAAGTTAACATATATAGATTTGGATCCGTTAAGTTGTATTCTCCACTTTTTGGTCCAACTACTAACTCTATTTATGGCATGTTGTAGCTTTCTTGTTGATTCCTCATCGTATTACCCACTGCTAAAATAGCGGTCTCATCTACAAAGGTAGCCATTGTTATTGTTTCATCTTGTGGGATGTCTCTTGTATATAATAAGTATAGTGTTGGTCCAAGGACACTTCCTTGTGGTACTCCTGCAGTAATTTCTTTAAAATCTGAATATTCACTTCCGTGTTTAACACGAAAGATCCTTTCTGACAAATAAGATTTCAAGATTTCACACAGTTGTCCAGGAAAATGACACTCTAGCTTAAAAATCAATCCATCGTGCCAAACTTTATCGAAGGCTTTAGAAACATCTAAGAAAATACTAGAACATACTTTCTTTTTTTCCAGAGTCTCCTCTATTACATCAATTATTCTATGAACTTGTTCTACTGTTGAATGTTTATTACGAAATCCAAACTGATGATTTGGAATTAATTCCTTTTCTTGTATAATCAGATTCAGGCGTTTTAGCAATAATTTTTCAAATACTTTTGATATTATTAGTAGCAATGATATAGGCCGATATGATTTTTTATCATTTGGGTCTTTTCCTGATTTATGAATCATTATAATTTCTGCCAGTTTCCACTGTTGTGGTACATATTTTAATCTAAGGGCAGCATTAATAAGATGTAGGAGCTTCATCATGGCTTTATAAGGTAATTCCTTTAAGATCTGTCCTGTTATCAAATCATATCCTGGAGCTTTCTTAGCATTGAAATCATCCTTAATCACTTGGCTAAGTTCTTTTATTGTGAATTGTCTTATTTCTTCGCTCTCAATCTTTTGGAAATGTATCTTATTCTCCATAATCGTTTGTCCTGGAAATGGTTTAAAGGTATCCTGTAAGTAATCTGCAAATATCTCAGCTTTTTCTTTGTCACTTCTCGCCCAATCATTATCATCTTTTCGAATGGGTGGTACCTGCATTATTGGTCTTTTTAGTCCTTTTATAGCCTTCCACAGTGAGTAGTCTGTATTTTTTTCCGGAGTTAACCTCTCCAGGTAAGAAGTGATTTGTTGATTTTTTATTTCTGCAATCTGTTCTTTAAGTTGATTACCCAAAAGATTCAATATCGTTTTATCCTGCGGTGCACGACTTAGCTGCCACCTTTTACGAGCTTTTTTTTTCTCGCTAAGTAATTGCTTTATTTCAACTGGATAATTTATATTATTATTATTTATTATTTCACTTTTAGATGGTGTATTGTTCCTTGCTGCTTTATGTATATTTGTTGTTAATAATTCCACTTCATTTTCTAGTTGTTCGATTGTTTTAAGTGGTACTTTCAATTCAATTTGTCGTTCAAGATCAAATCTAAATCCTTCCCAATTTGTTTTATGACTGGTTAATCTAAGAGGTATTTTCTTTTGTTTCAGCTTTTCACTTATATTTAATATAACCGGCGTATGATCTGAAGATAGATCATTACATTCATCCACTTTTATGTAGTTATTGGAAATACCTTTAATCACAAAGAAATCTATAATATCAGGCACTTTTTGTAAGTCAGTTGGCCAGTAAGTCGGCTTCCCTGATGAATAGAAGTGACAATTTGCTTCTTTACCCATATCATAGAGTATTTTCCCCTTTGGAGTGATTAACCTTGATCCCCAATGCGTATATTTTGCATTGAAATCGCCACCGATAATGAAGTTATTATTGAGCATCTTAAATAAATCCAAATAATCACTTTTCTGTAATTTATATCGAGGGGGACAATAAATTGCTGTAATATTTAACTTCATATTCTTAGTTCGTACACCCACAATAGTAGCTTGCATTGCATCTGTCTCCATTTTTGTATTTTCAAAATGTTGCATTGAATCTTTGATTATTACAGATGTTTCACCTCTAGCTGCATTTGAAGGATGAAAGGTGTGATAGACTTTGTATCCATATATTTTTTTTACAAAAGATTGTTTCATATGATGAGTTTCAGATATTAAACATATATCTATTTTCTCGCTTCGTAGAAATACCTCCAATTCATTTATTTTTTTTAAGAGCCCATTGGTATTCCATGTAACAATTCTAAGGGAATAAATCATTTTTCTTTGTTTTCTCTGTTTTTATCATGATACTCTCTAGTTTATTTATCTATCAAATATCTTTTTATTCATCACTATTTGTTCATCTAATTTACTAATGATGAATGCAAATGTATCGATATTTCCTGGATCTATATTTTTATTTGTTCCATTATCTTTATCTGATATTAGCGCTTGCGCATAAGTTTTGTGGGTGTTAATTTGATCAACTTCATTTTCCTTTACATTCTTATTGCTATTCGGGTTTTTTTTTTATTATCTGTTGAGTTCTCAATTTTTGTGGTTTCATAATCTGGTTTCGTCTTTTCTGAAGCTCTTTTGCTACTTTACAACCTCTATAATTTGCCGGGTGTGATCCTTTACAATTAACTTTGGAGCTATATGTTTACTTATATTACAGTTCTTGGTAAGATGTTTGCCAGCACATTTTACACATCGTGGTTCTTTTCGACGGTAGGCTTGAGTATGGTTAAAGCCTTGACATCTTTTACACTGTGACATAATTTTTGTATTCTTTCTCAATGGTTCAATCTTTACTGTCATATTAAATATTCTTTTGATCTCATAAATTTTTTCTATTCTTTCTTGATTTTCAAAAGTTAACATAAAGAGCGGAAGTCCTCGCTTAGTTATTATTTGTTTAGCTTGATCATTTTCTTGCTTTTCTTTTTTGATAATGTTTATTGCATCAAGTAACTTATAACCTCTTTTATGCAAATCTTCTAGTATTTCTTCTTTAGTATACGATGCATGGAGTCCTCTAGCCATAACTCTTATTGGTCGTTCGTTTTTATTCTCATAAGTATGCCATTGTATGTTTTCTTCATCTAGTTTACGTGTCAGTGCCCTGTACGTATCAGAATCAGGAACGTTGACTTTCCATACATCATTAGTTAATGTTGTGATCTTATAATCCATAGTTACGACCGATTTTACTATCGAATTCAATAGAGAGTAATTCTTAATTCCACTCACATTGATAGGTTGTGGTTGTAACACCTTTGATTGTGACTTTTCTTTAATAAATTGGCTTTTTTCGTCTTTACTAGTTTGATCCATTTTCAATAATGGTTTTTCTGTTTCTGGTGAGGATTCGGCCTTCCTTTTTTTATTTGGCCTCTTTTTTTAAAAATCCAATCTGCTTCACGGGCGAGTTCTTCCTCATCCGTGCAATACATTATACTATCTGTGGAACTTCCTGCTACGATTTGTTCCTGTTTATCACTATTCTTTTCTTTTTTTAGGTGTTCATTTTCTATTTTAAGAGCCAGAATTTCATTACTCAATTTATTACAAAATTGTTCAATTTCCTTAATTCTCGCTCGTAGATTTCTATTATCTTCAACAGGATCAATATCATCCTCTATAAAATCTTTTGATAATGATTTAATTTTCTCGTTACTTCTCTTTCCTTCTTCATTTACTACTTGGTAAAGACTTGAATTACTTTTACCATTATCTTCAATAGTCATTGATTTTATCCACTGTTTTAAACTACCTCACTGTTTGAGTTAATCATTACCTCTCTGTGAGCATTCTTTTCAGAATCATACTCCATTTCTTTCAGAGGTCGCATAGATCTTAAATTTTTTTTACTCTTTACAAATGGATTTTCTTCCAATTTTGTAGTTGTAGCAATACTAGAAGCTAAGCAGTCACTAGATGACGAACCGTGGATCCCTGCTTGCTCGCAAATCACAAGTGCCGGTTCTGGGTTTCCGAAGCCCTGTTCCGTCAGAGTACAAACATTTTTTTGACACATCATAATTTGTTTATTTGGGAAGAATGAAGAAAAAACAAAAGATAAGTCAATAGGATGAAGACCCCTAGCCCTCGTAAACCTAATAGCATCGGGGTCAGAAAAGAACAAGAGTTGGTCAAGAGAGACCAAATAGAAAAGATAATAGGAAGGAACCTAGTACAAGTAAGTGGAAGTAATACCAGGTTCAACTAGGGACCCGTGGATGCCATCCCATGTGCCGACAATAGAGGGCCCCTTGGGGTAATTTATTATTGATAAATATTTACAAACGGTGACAAAGAAACTTTTAGGAAAGAATAAGAGTACGAAACAATTTTAGAAGAATTTTTCAAAATCCTTCTAAAATTGCTTTATACAAAAAAGAAATCCTTTCTAAAGGTAAAACATTGCTGAAAGTGTTACTGTTTAAATTTAAATAGATGACAAGTTTCTTACACTTGTCAGCCATGCAGTCCATGACTGTTTCGAAGTCTGAATACTAATCCTTCGTAATTTATTCTACTTAAATCATTACATTTCATTGACTTAAAGCATTTAAAGCAACTCAAGAATATTTCAAATTAAATTACTTTAATCAAAAACCTTTCTCTATTTCTAGCATTTACACACTACTTACAAGGAGACATCACGGCCTGTATCTTTTAATTCGGAGTGCCCTTTCTTGAGATGAAAGTACACATGAAATACTTCAAAAATATATATACATGTTGGGGCCAACCCTCTTTAGTTTTTGAGATATTCGGCATTATTTTCGTCGATTTTCAAGTGTCGCCTTATAAGCTCCCTGCTATCTCAAAGAAGGAAGTGTGATGGTGGTCCAGTGGAAGCATAACTGCCTCTGAAGCCGATGTACGCGCGTTCAAAACCCCCTGCAGGATAATATTTTTTTTTTTTAATTTTATTTCTTTCTTTTTTTAAAGTTTTTACTTTCTTTTTTGTTTCTTTTTTCTGTTTTTTTTTTATTTTTTCTTAATTTTTTTTGTCTTTTTTTCTTTATGATACTTTTTTTTCCGTTTATATTGTGAATATTAGAAAACCAATTTACGATTAGAAGTAAATAAATAATATTCTCGTTAACTTTGCTTTACTAATCGCTTTCCCTACCTTGTTTTAAATGTCGCTTCTTTTTTGGATAGTGAATATTTGCTTATGTTTTATTATTTCGAAAAGACATGACTTTGTCTTTGAATTCGGAGACTAACAAGGAGACGACACGGCCTGTATCTTTTAATTCAGAGTGCCCTTTTGTGAGATGAAAGTATGCATGAAATACTTCAAAAATATATATACATGTTTGGGCCAACCCTCTTTAGTTTTCGAGATGTTCGGCATTATTTTCGTCGATTTTCAAGTGTCGGCTTATAAGCTCCCTGCTGTCTCAAAGTAGAAAATGTGATGGTGGTCCAGTGGAAGCGTAGCTATCTTTGAAGCCGAGGTA
>JAFIDM010114603.1:5483-25608 GCA_023159025.1 Thereuonema tuberculata
TAGGCTAAGTCATGTGACTCAGTTTCCAAAGAAAAGAGTATGAATTATAAAGAAATTTTAACGTGAGAATTTAATCAATAAACCAAAAAGGCACCAAAGTAAACAAAAGATTTCGCCTCTGAGCTATCAATAGTGCTCACTGCTTCCATTTTTAGCGACCCATTTGGGAGCTATTGTGATGGCGACGAAAATCGGTAGCTCTTTCGTTTGTCCTGTTCGTCCATTCGTCCGTGTCTACGCACCCCTAACAACTTCTGATTGAAATGGAGGATCGACGAACGGATTTCCCCATAGGTTCAGAGGCTCACACAAAGTAGGAATAGGGGTCAACGCCCGCCCACTTTACCAAAGTTCTGCTATTAATAAAATGGTTTGGGGTTTTTTTATCTCCTTTTCCCGAAAAATTAAAGAAATCAAACTTCGAAATTAGAGATCAACTTAGACCTGCAATAAAGTTTCAGAAGCATAGAAAGAAAAAGTACATCTACTAAAACAATCTTCATTTTTTTTCCTAAGAAATGAGGAAAAGAGTTTTAAAGCAAATGCTTGTAATTCCAAAAACATGTGAATCATCCATGCTCTGTCCTCCCGGTCTTAATGTGAAAAAGAACCATTTTTAAAAGTAGGTTTTATGTATAATTAAATAAGTGTTTAAAAAATTAAAAAAACGAAATCGAAACAACTCATTTATCATATCTCGATAATGACAAAGCAATTGATAATATCAGTTAAAAACTGTGGTATACAATGGAAAAATGTGGTTCACACATCTATAAAAATCATGTACAGCCTTTATACAGGTCCAAAATTATTATGGAGACCGAAAAAAAAAATTAATATAAAGGAATAAGACCAGAATGTAATATCTCACAAATGAAAAATTCAGAGAAAAAGTATATTCAAGTATAAAAATGAGAGATCAATTTTACTTAAATATTACCCTTTTTACACACCATCAGGTGATTATACGTTAGTAAAGACAGACTTCAAAGAACTATCTATAAGCCAAATTCAGTTCCACACATAACTTAAAAATATCAATCCAAAAGAAAAAAAAAACATTCTTGGAAGTTAAATTGAAAATCCTTTTCAATTTGTCATTGAAAGTCACAGAACAGCTTTCACATTTTTAATACAACTTTACTTCCAAAAAAGACAAAAGACAGCGAAGACAAAATCAACAATAAAAGAAAATCAACAACTTCCAACGAATATGTGGCACAAGTTCTTAGAAAGGAAAAAACGAAAAAACAAACTAAAGGCATAGTAATGAAAGTTTTATGAGGTAATGATAGTATCACCGTTGATCATAATGCTGGGCATACGGAAAAAAGAATTACCCAAATATAAGCTTCAGAAATTTCTAAGACACGTGAAAGAATGCTTAAAAACAGGTTCAATCAGAAATGATTACTTAAGAAAGGAAATAGATGTCATGGCAAATATAGAGAAAATAATACAATACAAAATGAAATGGAAAGTATAAGGTTCTGAAATAGAATTCCTGAAGAGGCATTATATTATAGAAAATATTACAATGTTTAAAGTTTGTCAGGTACTTTCTAAACATATACATTCGTTTCGTTTTCCGTTTTTTGCCTCTTTTTGTGTCTCCTTTTAGTTCGATTAATAGCATGCTGTAACATCTTGAAGAACCTGTATGCTAACATCTCTTGAAAAAAAATTCCAGTTTCCAATAAAAATGAAATGGTGGAACTAAACCATAAAACAAATAAATACTTATAGAACGCGTAAAGGATTTTTTGAATTTAAAAGTTAACAACATTTGTTACAAGATTTAATAACGAATTTTAGTCTTTAAAACAGGTCATTCTGATTGTGAAATATCAACTTAAAGGCTATGGAAAAAGACGCTTAATAGCAAGTGTTTCAATTCTCTGGTTCAAAAATAATTTTTTAGGTATTTAAATCTCTTCGACTAATATGTCAGAGACTTACTTATCTGATACATACGCAAACTAATGATAAGTGAGGCTGTGTTTCAGATTTAAAGTGATCTCAGCTTTCATAAAACTGTTAAAACAGTCAATGAAGTAACAGAGCGTTTCTAACCGTTATCAAGATATTGCCCTGCAATAAAAAGTTCGCTAAAATTGTTGTAATAAAAAAATGAAATAAAATGTTGATATTTAAATTACCGTATTGTCCGGCGTATAAGACGACTTTTTAAACCAGGAAAATCTTCACAAAAGTCGGGGGTCGTCTTATATGCCGGGTGCTGAAACTTACGAGCCGGACTGGAGAATCTGCGGCCGCCGGATATGGTGGGGGAGCTCAAAAACGGCTGCGGCCGCAACCCCGCCATATGCGGCAACCGTAAGAAAGTAGCAAGTACGGTAGAAGAAAATCCACTCACCAGGAGACGAGATGAGGTGGACGCCTCACCGGGAAGGTGTAAAGGCCGTATTACATTTACCATTTCACTCGCCATAAATGCAAGCCATGACGCAGGCAATGTCAGGGTTAATTGCGAGTGATTAGTGTACCGCTTTACACTTACCATAACGCCTTCCATCACACGGTACATTTACACTTCTCAATTGTCATCATGCTTACGTTTTATTTACGAAAAAAATAGCATTGATATATATATAAACCATTTAGTCAACGCATCGGATAGGTGAAAGAATGTTTTTAATTAATTCAAATAGGAAATATTCATGTTTTTTTTTCATCGTTTTATGTTTCTTTGTTTTCAGTTTCGATTAATCAGTTTCGATAAATAATTCAGTCTCGTTAAATCTCGATCAATGACGATATCTTTTCGAGATGTCGGTCGCTGACGATTCAAATTTTCAAGCCGAAATTATAAATGATTTTGATTAATAATGTAACATTTTATGAAAGCATCCACGAAAACATAAGGAAAAGATGCCCTCCGATCGTGAAAATCATTTTTGTAATCGGTAATTTCGAATAAATAGATACAAATCGATTGGACTTCCAAGTTCTACAATTCGTCACCAGGAGCGGTAGTGTCGATGTCCAGCCATCTGATGTCGCGACATTTCATCAAAGATAGCCGAAGCTCTATCCCTAGCCATCTCCTCTCGCCATCTGATGGCGAGGTGATGGCGAGTGAAATGGCGAGGCTATGGTGAGTGAACTGGCAAATGTAATACGGCCTTAAGTGAAGGACGGAGCAAGCTGCAGGCGTCCGGGACGCCCTGGTATGGAAAAAAGAGATAGAGCGGGACAGAATAAACAAGGCTACAGTTAAGAAATACTATGATTTTAGTGAAATTCTAAAAAAATGTAGCATTAAAATAATGCACCAGAATAAAGAAAGCTACAGTTACTTGGAGACAGGGAGAGCTGACCAATCCAAGCAGGCGTTGTATACAACAACCAGCCAATCGCAGGTAAGGTACATCGCTTTCAAAGGAAAAGTTTAATCTCTTGCACTGTTTTATGTTTACATATTTGATGACAAACAGCGTTATGTTTATAAGTGACATTTTTCCTGCTAAGTAGCTGCATGTCATAAGCATTTGAATTAAAATTACCATATTGAAATCAAATCTGATGTTTTTTTAATTTTTATTTGGTGTGCATTGGAAGAGGGGTAGTCTTATATGGCGAGTATTTCCCAAACTCTATATATTAATTGGAAAAATTGGGGTCGTCTTATACGCCGGACAATAGGGTATGTATTTGTCTTTATTAAATACATATCATATTGTCCGGCGTATAAGACGACCCCAATTTTTCCAATTAAAATTTGTCTTTATTAAATTATTTCTTTTGTTTTAGAGAATAAACTATATCGTAAAGAATCATTCAAAAATGTTTTTATTGACTTTATATTGTGATGTCATTATCACCATAATAGTAATCAGGGCGTCAGCAATAAAATATTTAATGTTTACCATTGATTTTTTAATGTTGTTTTACCAATTTACAATGAGTTCTACAAAATAATAGTCGTAATATTTTATATCTAAAAATGATAACAGTAATAATAATAATAACACAAGAAAAGAAAAAAGTGGACAATGGTTCAAAATCGTGAGATAATGAAGTGTTACTATGAAGCAAATCCAACAGTACGTGGTTTTCAGAAAAGAATGATGGAAATCTGGAAAAGAAAAAATCCAGACAATGACATATCAGAGCAAAGAATTATGAATCAGCGAAGATTCATCATTCGAAACAAGGTATTCTCAGCATTGGAATTGCAAGAACTAGAAAAATCGGCTACACCAGTAACCCCACTGAATAATGTTCATTCTCAACAAAATTAGAGGCGAAGATGCCGAAGAATATTTTGCATTGGAAGATACAACAACAGAAGAAAACGCTTCAGCTGAAGAAGAAACAATTAACCCAGAGCTGACTGAGCAACAAAAATTATTGCAGGCGAAAATATTAGATCATATAAGCCAAAATGCAGAACGACAAAGACTTCCTATACTGCATAAATTACGAAGTAAAGAGGTGAAAAGTTTATTGCCGGATGCCAACATGGTTATTAATCTGATACCAACTGAGACTTTACAGCAAACGAACCAACTTATGTACAGCACAGCTGCTATTATAACAACAGAACTGGGATACAAGCTGCCAACAAAGAAAATTTCAGGCATTCCGAAGTGGAAAATTAGATTAGAGCAGAAAATAAACGAAATGCGTGCAGATATTAATAACTTAAAATGCATGAAAGAAGGAAAACTTAAAAATGAGAAGACAAAAAATTTACTTTCCAGAAGATACGACCTTGAAAATAAAACTATTACTGAAATCATGGAAGTACTAAAACACCGTGTTACAGCTACTGCAAAGAAAATCGAAAGATACAGTGGGCGCATACAACAATTTAAAGAAAACACCCAGTTCCGAACAAACCAGCGGTTATTTTACAAATCATTAGGAGCAAACATAGCAAAAGTGAATTTACCACCACATAAAGACGATACAATAAAGTTTTGGAAAGGAATTTGGGAAAATCCTGTTGAACATGGTAAAGATGCCACGTGGATCAAGGACATTTGTAAAGAAACAAAGGGAAAACAAATGGAAAATGTAAAGATAACAGTGGAAATGATTAAAAATCAGACAAAGAGAGTGAAAAACTGGAGTGCACCTGGACCAGATGAGCTGCATGGATATTGGTTAAAATATTTGGGGAGCATGCATCAACGCCTTGCATCACAATTTAACCAATATCTTCAAGACGCCATCTCTGATGATTGGCTTACAACAGGCCGCACATTTCTCTTTATGAAAGATCAAGAAAAGGGCAACGAACCCAGCAATTATCGACCAATTACATGCCTTCCTACAACATTCAAATTGCTTACAGGAATACTTGCAAGATTAATTTACGGTCATCTTACGGAAAATCTGTTACATCCAGTCGAACAGAAAGGAAACTTTAAAATGTCAAGAGGCACAAAAGACCAGTTATTAATTGACAAAATGGTACTCAAAAATTCACGACGACGGAAAACTAACTTGAACATGGCGTGGATAGACTATAAAAAGGCATTCGACTCATTGCCCCACAGCTGGATTACAACCTGTTTAGAAATTTATGGGATTAGCAAAAACATACAAAAGTTTTTAAAGGAAAGTAAGAAAAATTGGAAGACTTTGCTAATGGTAAATGGTGAACAAATTGGTGAAGTAAACATCATGAGAGGAATTTTCCAAGGAGACTCACTGTCACCACTGTTGTTCAATATCGCCTTGTTTCCTCTTTCTATAATTTTAAACAAAACAAAATTGGGCTATCAAGTAACTGACAATACTGGAAAGATAAACCATCTACTTTATATAGATGATTTGAAATTATATGCGAAAAGTCCTAATGAACTTGAGTCACTATTAAACATTGTCCAAAAATTTAGCAGGGATATCCAAATGCAATTTGGCATTGAAAAATGTGCAATTTTGACAATGAAACGTGGCAAAATGCAGGAATTAGAGGGAATAAAACTGGAAAATGGTCCCATAATAAAATCATTGAGAAATAATGAAAGTTACAAATACCTTGGTATATTAGAAGCTGACAATATTCTGAACACTAGAATTAAAGAACTCACTCAGAAAGAATACATTAAAAGAATTCGAAAGATTTTAAAATCAAAACTGAATGGTGGAAATACAATTAAAGCCATTAACACATGGGCAATTCCAGTAGTCAGATATCCTGCTGGAATAATTGATTGGAACCAAAACGACCTAGAAAAACTTGATCGTAGAACACGTAAATTGCTCAATATGTATCATGCTTTACATCCAAGAAGTGACGTTGACAGACTGTATTTACCGCGAAAGATTGGTGGCAGTGGACTGCTACAGGTTCACCAAGTAGTGGAAGAAGAAAAACGAAGTCTCAGTGATTACATTAGGAAAAGTAAGGAGAAACTTTTGAAAGCTGTAGCCAGTGAGAATATTTTAAAATCAACAGAAACCAAAACAGTTTATAAAGCAAGGCAGTTTGAAATAAAATTAAATAGTTGGAAAAACAAGCCCTTGCATGGACAATATCTGAGAAATATTGAAGGCAAAAATGACAGCGATTTAACTTGGGAATGGTTAAAGTCGGGTACTATCAAGAAAGAAACTGAAGGATTAATTTTTGCTGCACAAGAACAAGCATTACAAACAAACGTAATGAAAGCAAAAATCCAGAAAACCAGTGATAACCCAAACTGCCGACTATGCCAAGAAAAACTTGAAACTGTTTCGCATTTAATCTGTGAATGCAGCAAAATCGCACAAACGTACTATAAAAGCAGACATGATAGGGTCGCCAGATTAATACACTGGGCATTATACAAAAAATATGACTTGCCAGCATCTAAAAATTCATGGGAACATCAAGTTGAAAAAGTTTTAGAAAATGAAGACGTCAAAATATTGTGGGATTTTAGAATTCAAACTGATAGACACCTGGATCATAATACGCCAGATATAACAGTATTAACAAAGAGAACTATTTTCATAATTGATATTGCAATCCCTGGAGATGCAAGAATTTTAGATAAAGAACAGGAAAAAATTATAAAATACAGGGATTTGGCAATAGAAACAACACGGCTTTGGATGAAACACACGACAGTGATCCCCATCATCATAGGAACACTTGGAACAACCTCAAAAAATTTTACCAAGTATTTGAACCAATTGCAGTTGTCTGAAATAACAACATCAGAACTACAAAAAACAGCGCTGCTTGGAACATCATATATATTGCGCAGATACCTGGTGGATACTTAGGTTTCTGGCTGAAACTTGTATCTACTAAAGGCTCCAGTCAGCGAATTTTTGACTGTGTTTCAAAATGTATAATAATAATAATATTGAATAATGGTAGATATTTTTTTTTCTAAATACATTTCTAAATACATAAATTTCATTATCAAATATAAATAACATTCGAAAACTCCTTTATTAAATTATCTCAAATAATAACATACAAAATTGAATATTTATAAATGGTTCTTGTAAAATATTAAAATACTGCTAAATTCAGTAATTACATTGAAAATATCAGTTACCATTTCTTGATTTATTACAAGAAATTTATATTTCAATGTTTCGATTTATCCCCAGTTTTCTCCAATTTGTTTTTTTCTTTTACCACAGTTCGTCTGAGGTATTACTGACATTGCAGTTCTACTGTACTGACAGCACCTCCTATATTGAAGGTGCTGGTACTGATATCGACAGCGAGAGAGATAGCGTGTAGTCGTGAACTCACACTTTCCTACGCTGTCACAGTTAACTCAATTAGCATTGTTTTCTAAATCAGAATGATTATATATATTTCTTATAAGAGATGAACTATATTTGCTTTTTGTTTAGTTTTTCACACAAACTAGTCGGCTACCCGTCGCTTTGCTCCGGAAGCCTCGCGTATGTAACGGAAAACAATTTGTTATTTATTAAAAAAACACAAACACACAAATTACATCAAGTAAAATAAAACTAAATTTTTTTTATTTTTTTTTTATTTTAATTTTTGATGTATATACTCTCTCAATTCACGACTGCTTTTAGAATCAGCGTGTGAATCATATATCTGTGATATATTTTTATTTTTTTATAGAGATTAGAATGTAATCCTTGTGGTCTAATGCCTAAGACGTCTAACTTCGGAGCAGAAGGTTGCATGTTGGATTCCAGTAGATAACTTGTAGAAATTATTTCTATTTTTGTAAATTACAATAATTGCACCAGACCGAAAGAGAAATAAAAGATTTTCGTAATATAGATACAATTTTCAGTCGCTTCTGAGCTACAAATAGTGAGCTTTCTGTTTTCTACTTAATAGAAATAGTGCTTCTTTCTTTCTTGAGTTTCTTTTTTTTATTTCCATTGATACTTTACAGTGGTTTTTGAGTTATAAATAGTGATTGTTTTTGAGTAATGAATAGCGATTTTTCAGTATTCTACCTAATAGAAATAGTGATTATTTTTTTTTTTTCTGTTCTTTTTTATCCAATTCCAATTGATACTTTTCAGTGGTTTTTGAGTTACAAATAGTGAAAATTATCTATATCTATTAGCTAGGCCATCAGATTGTTCGATATAGATATTTGAAGAAGAGATTTCAGATGGACGTTAGTTGATATAGATGATAAATGAAGATCATAGCTTGTATACGAAATTATTCGCAACAAATTGATTGTGAGTATTCTTTAGAGTGAAGATAACCAAATTCTGTTGAATTGTGACTCAAAGACCTAAAGTTGTATGTGAGTTAAGACAACGTTTTCCAATTATATGACAACTTTATTTAGAGTTTGTCCTTGAGCTTTATTGATAAATATCGCATAAGAAGGTCTGATCGGAAATTGTTTTCTTGTGAAAGTGAATGGAAGTAGATTACCGCATGGTTCCATAGACATCCTATGGATGAAAACAAAATCTCCTTTGTGAGTTCTGTTATAATTTCGGTTTCTATGAGATCATTATCGAATGAACAGCATTTAAGTTGAGTTCCATTGCAGTATGCAAACTTGGGATTGATGTTTCGCAACAATATTATTGGAGATCCAATCTTCAATAACAAACGATGTTGAGGAATTCCGCTGAGATTCAATGCGTTCAGACACTTGGGCATATGGAGATGTTCGTGTGATGGATTATCAGAAGTGTTAATTTTATTCGCACTTGTATTGTATGCTCTGTAGTCTCTCCTTGTATTCTTAGACTTATCATTCGATTGATGTTATCGACACTCTCGTTCATCTCGTTTATCCAATTCCAATTGATACTTTTCAGTGGTTTTTAAGTTACAAATACTGATTTCTCAGTATTCTACCTAATGACGTACTGCGTCTTTCTTTTTTGACTTTCTTTTTAATTACAATTGTTACTTTTCAGTCAAAGTCAGTTCAGTTTTGACAGATAAGTCAAAAAAGCAATATGAAGAGAGTTGTAGTTCCCATGGCCTAATGGGTAAGATGTCTGACTTCGGATCAGAAGGTTGCAGGTTCGATTCCTTTCGCGGATGTTTCATTGAAAAAATGCTTTCTATTTTTCATTCTCACAGAAAACTGCGCCGGACAGACAAACAGAGAAATAAAAGATTTTAGTAATATAGATTATTCGTTGTTGTCTTTAAAATAAAAATAATAAAGGAAATAAATTCGTTTCTCTTCTATAGATATCATGTTTTCTCAAATAAATTCGTTTCATCATACTTCCGTTAGATGTCCTCACTGTTTCAGGAAATCACAGTCAGTTCCGCTGTAACTGTTAGTAACTGGGATTTTCTGATATCAGTGAAAAAAAAAATCACAGTCTGTGAAATATTACTCATCAGCAACGTATACAATATCAATACGTTAATACAATATAAATACGATAAATACATAACAGCATTTAAGCAAGTTGTAGAATGTTACAAATATTTTCTTGAAAAGAAATTCCGATTTTTACTTTTGAAAAAAAAAAAGAAAAAAGATTTTCAATAAATCCCAATTTAATTAAATGACCTTATCGGGCTGTAATAATAGCATATGTTGAAAAGTCAAATAATAAACAATCACGAAAAGAGAATGTTTGATATTTTATTGACTGAGGCTACTATCACTGCTTCAATTTTTAGCGACCCATTAAGGAGCTATTGTAATAGCGATGAAAATCGGGAGCTATTGCGTTTGAACTGTTCATCCATCCGTCTATGTACCCCTAACAACTTCCGATCGAATTGCAGGAACGACAAACGGATTTCACCATCGTGTTCAGAGGCCCAAACAACGTAGGAATAGGTATTTTTATGGGCCCCCCACCCCCCCCGCAGGCAATGAAAAAATTAGTCTTTATACATATATCCTGTCTGTACAGTAATTCATAATAATAATAATAATAATAATAATAGTAATAATAATACAGGTTAATGATGTACATTAACCTTGTGAATAAAACAAAATTAGAATCTGGTAAATGCCACACTTTCCACGGAGGCTCACGTGATCGTTCTTGTCTTGATCACATCGTCTGTCCCGTTCAGTCGTCCACTGGGAATGAGTATAGCAACGCTCAGTAGCTCACTCAGCGTCCTCAACACACGTGGTGGATTAAGAGCTGGGGGGCTGCAGCCAGGGGCCCCAAATTATGTAATTAAAAAATATATTGCAAATAAAAAGTTAACGAGGAATTCGCTTGGATATGCATCATTTACGTCACATTCATGTATACAGTGCAACTTGGATAATTCGAAGCTTAAGGGACCACTAGAAAACTTTGAAAATTATTCAAGTTTTCGAATTAAACAAGTTATATCTTTTAACTTTTATTTCAGGTCCACTGAATGCTTGAAAAGATTATTCTGTCAATAAGTAAATATTTATTCAGAAAGATCGTGGTATGAAAGACTTAAACACTATATGTATGTAAACAAAATAAGATTTATATTACATAAACTACAGTACATATTACATTCAATATAGAAAATTATAGTTTTTCAAAAAATTATGCAATGTCTGATTGTTTGTAGAATTCAGTCGCTTAAGGTTAGCAAAATCATCAAGCATGTTTATTGAACGGAAAACAGCTTCACTTACGTGGTTTGTCCTTCAATGTACCTACGAAATTCGGCGCTATCCCGTAGTCATTGGCGATTTGGCATTTCTTCTTCACATCCTTTTCTATCTCGCGAATGACGGCGATCTTTTCATCGAACGTTAAATACTTGTACACGCCTGATTTACTGATAGACATGGTGACACTGACAGCAGGAAGCTCGAATGGCGTCTGAAGCGTCTCGTGTCGAATGGCGTCACATGTCGAACGGTGGCGGGAAGGGGATTTCAGTTGTCAAGTGTAGAATTTCTTAAGGATGAAACGCCGAAAAGTCGTTATGGTTCGAAATTTTTTACAAAAAACTTCGAATTAAGGAAGTTGAACTTCGAATTATCCACGATTTTTTAACATTGATTTGATAAGAGATTCAAGGGACTAAGAAATCTTCGAATTAACCACGATTTCGAATTAAAGACGTTCGAATTATCCAAGTTGCACTGTATATATATATATATATATATATATATCTGATGGCCAAACTCAAATGACTCCAATTCGAGTTTAGCAATGCAAAGATTTCAATCAATCATTTGCAATTTAGAAAATTTAGAATGTAAAGAATATAAGAATAAAATTAACTTATATTACTAAACAAATAGCCGGACAGCTGTCTGAAATTTAATATTCCAATACAAATTTTAGAAAACTGTTTCTGTGAATGTACTACATTCACTTCATCAGCGGCATCTGGTGTTAAATTTTGAAACTAAAATTTGGAAGACACAAAAACGCAATATTTAAAGAAATTTGCTCTTTTTTATTGTATATATATTCTTTTTTAAGTTTTTTATTTTTATATCTTTTTTTAATTTCTTTTATATTATATACTTTTTTTGCTTTTTTAAGCTTTTTTATATATATATATTTGGAATTTTCAAATCACAATTCACTGTCAGGCTCTTATATATATATAAATATATAAAAATGGCGGTTTCAGACAGTGATTTGTTCTTTACATTGGTTTCAAATTTCATATCACTGTCCGGCTATAATAGTTTAGTAATATAAGTTAATTTTTAGTCTTATATTCTATACGTTCTAAATTTAAATTGCAAATGATTGATTGAAATCTTTGCATTTCTAAACTCGAAGGATGAGCTTCAAGTTTGGACATTATATAAAGTATTGTAACGGGACGGGGGTGTTGAAGTCCGGTTTGAACTTGCATCAATAATCTCGTGGGCGCAGGGAGCCACACTTCACGTTCACGCACGAAGGAGCGAAAACACACTCACGGCACAAATAAACTTAACAATTTTTATTTAACAATGAAATTAACACTTGACTTGATTTGAAATAATAACGTGTCGGCGAAGCTAAGGCTTATAGCTCCGACGGAACTGAATTGAGAATTACCAAATAATTGAGTCAATAATTGAACTTATTTCACCTCTTTGGTGACAATTCTCATGAGTCGCACTACGCTAATGTTTCCTAAGCACTAATTTAAGTATCTTTCGAAATTATTTATCGCTAATTTGAATTCACACAATTAATGGGTTAACTCACAAACTCGATAATCCTACACGGGTATACACGTGTATTTAAAAAAACTCACACAGGTAATTTACGAGAATTTCCCTTTCGTAATTCACTTTAAGTTTACTTGTGAGGAATTCCATTTACAAGGTAAACCATGCGGCTTTAAACAGGCTATTTAAGTTGCCTAACTATCTATAATCACTGAGTTTAACACGCCCTATGCTAACCAATATGGACCGAGTATTAATATTCCTTCGGTCACCGGAGTCACAATAGGTTGCGGCTGCAAACTGTAGTATCCCGCAAGAGCGTGGTAGCGATCAGCAAGAGAGCTCCTAACTAACAATAAGAGCTAGCTGCCGGACAGCAAGAGTGCTGACCGAAAGCGCTGGTCGCTGAACAGTAGGAGCCGGTTGCTGACAGTATGAGACCGATTCTTTGAGAACACGGTATTTTATAAACTTAACTGGCCCGCCGCTATGACGTCACCAGACCAATATCCTATCCTAAAGCTTGAACGCTTATCTAACCTTATAAGGGAGATTACGTCACCATTACATCACCTGAGGTGATAATATCGATATCCAATGATATTCAATTCACAAAGTAATTCCAAATATGGAATGTCGACTCATGGAATTTTCCAAGAATTCTCCCAACTAAATAAGTTGACTCAATTAATTTACAGCAAAAAGAAAATTAATTCTTATCTTTTAAATAAATCCTTAAATAATCTACTCCAAACTAAGCTTAAATTCCTAAATAATTTAGACTTAATCTAAATTCCTAATTTCTATTATATTAAAATCTAACATTTTAAAAATTAAAGGTTTTCTTTCCTAAATTCCTAAAATCTGACTCAAATTACATTAATAACATAAATAAAATCACTGATATGATTAAAAACTACCACTATCTTTTCGCCATTAGCTTTTACCGAAACAATGAATCGCAAATTATTTCAAGTTTACATTTTTTTGTTTTTTGACATTTGTAACAGACAAAAATAATATAATTAAAATTCGAATATTTCGCTTACAATAACTGGAATATGTGAGTGTTGTCACAATATATATACATATATCTGATAGCTCTACCCGGCATGCGTTGCAATGCCACTCAAAGAAAGAAAGGGCCCGGTGTCGGTTAGGGGTGAATATTTAGGTCCTTACGCCACCTTCCAGTAACCTAAGTGTGGTGTCCTTGCCCCCCCCCCCCCAATAGAGGAGCGGATTTTCAATTTTTGCATTATCCTTATCGGTTTGAACTTGCATCACTAATCTCGTGGGCGCAGGAAGCCACTCTTCACGTTCACGCACGAAGGAGCGAAAACACACTCACGGCACAAATAAACTTAACAATTTTTATTTAACAATGAAATTAACACTTGACTTGATTTGAAATAATAACGTGTCGGCGAAGCTAAGGCTTATAGCTCCGACGGAACTGAATTGAGAATTACCAAATTATTGAGTCAATAATTGAACTTATTTCACCTCTTTGTCCCCCCCCCCCCCATAGAGGAGCGGATTTTCAATTTTTGCATTATCCTTCAAAGATCTTAGGTTTGATTACTGGTGCCCGAGAAAGGGTCCTAAATATAAGGGCCCGGTGTCGGTCGGGGTTGGGACAGTGAGGCCCTTGTGTCGCCTTCCCCAGCCAAGTATGGTATCCCTCTCCCCATAGGAAAGCGAATTTTTCACTTTTTGAAGTAGACTTGCTGGGGCCCGAGAAACGGCCCTAAATATAAAGGCCCAGAAACCTTCGCGGGCAGGCGCACAACAACTCACCAAAGTTTCATCACAATCTGATGAATGTTAAAGGAACGCATACGGGACAAACAAAGAAACATTCATTTTTATATATTAAGATATTTGCTCATATTTTCATCATATATATTTCCTCGATTGCATTTACTTCAATTGAGTGTTATATTTAATCCTTCGTATACAGTCAGTGCTTTTGATACGTATGTCAAATATGTCGCTTAAAAAGAACAATTATTATTTTTAAAAGGAGATAAAGAACTAAGGACACAAAAGAAACAAAAGATTTCGCCTCTGAGCTATCAATAGTGGGAGTGTGGGACTGCCGTTTCGTTCTCTTTATGGACTCATCAGCCACATAAAGCTTTTCAGTGGCGAAATCTTCAGCTCGGAGGCGAAATCTTTTGTTTACTTTGGCGCCTTTTTCGTTTAGTGATTAATTTATCACACGCACGTTAAAATTTCTTTGTAATTTATGTGGCTTGCCAGTAGTTTTGTCTTCTTCAATTTCCTTTGAGCCTGACGGATTCACAGATCAGGAATTTGAGATCTTTATTTGTTGGGATTTTTTCTTTTGCTTTTGTTTTATTGGGAATCCACAGGCGGGAGAGTCGGTGGATTTCCTTATTTATTTTCGCGATCTGAGCTTTCGACAGAGGGTTTCTGTGGCTGATGAGTCCATAAAGAGCACGAAACGGCCGTCCCACTCTCCCATTATTGAAGATTATGAAATTGTTAAATTGAATACTTTTAAAGTTATGCAGTTGGACATACAAAACGATTACGTGGTGGATGAATAGGAGACTTAAAGAATATTATCAATATTTTGTTCCATATCACGACCATAGAAGTTACCATATTCACAGTCATACGCAAGGAATATAAAGTTTTCAAAATAAGATATACCAAATCAACTTAAACATCTTCAACAGTAGATTCCAATATTTCGTTTTATTTTTAAAACTTTCTCAAGGTTCCGAAGAATATAGAACGATTCAAAATAAAATAAAAAATACAAAATAAGCAGAAAGAGAAATCTTTTCTCTAACTAAAAGAATGAAATAAAAAATGATGAAAATATATCACAAAAAAAAAAAAAAAAAAAACAGTCAATCAAAAGATATAATACATATAATAATAACATAATCAGTAACTAACAAATAATTATGTGAGATAATTGAAATTCTTTCAATCTCATATTGTTCATTAAAGATTTTCTGTACGTAGATAGTGACATTTCGTTCACTTTTAAAGCTCTGGTCTTGTTGAAACAATTGCAACAATTTATTACTCAAGATTCTAACATAAAACTTTTTTGTTCATCTTGGATGTTATAAACAATCTTTATAAGTAAGTCTGGATTGTGTCCGTTCAGCAAACAATGGTCGACCCAATCAGATATGTTGTTATTCTTGTTGTTAAAAGCATGTACGTATTCTTGCACCCTTTCCTTAACAGTCCTGCTCGTGCTTCCAATGTATATACCTTCACAATCCCTACATTGCAATGCGTACACACCTCCCATTTTATGGTGAATAATATTTTCATTATTTATTTTCTTTTTCATAAACAAAGTATTGTTTTTGTAAGAAATTAATTTTAACTCATTATCTCTACATAACTCTTTTATTTCTTTATTCACTTTTATACCTATGGGTAAAGCCAAACATTTTGTGAAATCATTCTTCTAATTATTATTGATTTTTTGTCTTTTTTGAAACATTCTTTGAAAGTTTTTTTCCACAAAATCAGTTGGATACTAATTCATTAATAATCTGTCTTTTAGCTCTGCATTTTATTTTCCCATTATTTTTGTTTTCAGTATAATACGTAATTCTTCTTAAATGATCTTTGATAATACCTTATTTGGTAGCAGTGCAGTGGTTAGAGAAGAAATTCAAAATATGGTTACTTTGGTATGGCTTTCTATAAATTTCAAATGTTAAACCTGCTTTATCATTTATCACAGTAATGTCTAGAAAATTAATTTTGTTATCTATCTCTTCTTCTACTTTACGTCTTTATGTTACGTCTTTGTTACCTCTATGTTATGTCTTTATGGTAGACATTTAGATACTTGAGAAAAACAAAAAAATGCCTTTTTGAGCTCTTCCTAATTACTAAAATGTCATCTACGTAATATCTATAAAGGAAACTTGCACCTTTCCATTTTTTAACATAAAACGCTTCAAACCAATTCATAAATAAGTTACACATACTGCCTGAAATTGGGCTACCCATTGGAAAACCCTTACTTTGTTTATACATCATATCTCCGTATTTAAAATAACTATTATTACATTCTTGGGTTTTTTTTTTACGTGTGCTAAAAATTATTTCAAAAAGTTAAAAGAGGCCACCGGGAACTTAATTATAACACAGCTTTGCACACCCTCAAACATAACCATAAAATTAATTTTTCTCAACCTTAAATAATTTGTAGAGAATCCAACCACTTCCTTGGTAAATGGAAGGAAACGAACCACATACTTACTGATCCCTATTGTTATAACGATTGCTTATCAGTACAGAACATCAAATTACAGTCGGACCTCGATATAAGGTCACCCCTTGGGATCTCGTGAAAGTGACCTTATAACCGGGATGACCTTATAACCGATTCATACGCATTTGTCAATAAATAAGCATT
Organism: Thereuonema tuberculata; assembly: GCA_023159025.1. Lineage (NCBI taxonomy): Eukaryota > Metazoa > Arthropoda > Chilopoda > Scutigeromorpha > Scutigeridae > Thereuonema > Thereuonema tuberculata. Next base: position 22,443 of record JAFIDM010114603.1, read on the forward strand.
ATATAAATACAGTACAAGTCTTTGTGAAATGCAATACATACAAAAATATTAGTTTATTAGATTATAATTTTTTTATTTAGTTGAATCAATTAAAATTAATGGAATCAGAAAGAAATTATTTTTTAAAAATTTCAATTCGGAGTAAAGTTGTATACAAATAGTACTAGTATGTTCAAGCAAAGTACTGATGTACAATTGACTTTACTTAAAATAATCCATAATACAGGACTGTCGCGATTTTGGTTTCATCTTTTGTACAATGTTTTCTAAGTTTTGTAGTTTCTGAAAATTTAATGCTCTGAGTGCTTTTGCTTGTATTGCCGCTTCACTTTCAGTATATCCTCACTTTCTAATGCACTGGAATCGAAAACTTGCGAAACAATTTCGGAAATCGAAGCTTGAGATGTGGGAACAATTTTATCATCAATTATCACATATTCACTTTCCCCTTCTATAGCACAGGTGCGATTTCTGAGATCTTGAATTAACACAGATAAAGGAATATCATCTTTTTTCCTAGAATTTGAGGAGATGAAGTGCTTTGTGAAAAAGCTGTTCCTCCGTCAGTAGGAGAATGACCGATAAAAGATTGTACCCACAGAAAAATTCTTGAAATTGAATCAGTGTGGCACTGAAATCACAGACAAAAGTTACCTAATATGCGATTACGGTATTTAAGATCTGACCATATATCCGATAATCCATATCAAAGAATTCCATATCAAAGAATGAGCCGGGACTTTAGAAAAGTGACCTTATATGCGGGTTGACCTTATATGCGGGTGACCTTATATCGAGGTCCGACTGTATACGGTTTCCAAAAAAAGAAAATAAAACAAAGAAAGAAAAACCTCAGATAATCCAAACCCTCATTCATTACTCCCCCAGCCTCTCCGCATTCATAATGGTCCAGTCCATCCAATCGCACTGCTTTCAGTCACGATTGGTTCTTTCCTCTATCTTACACCGGTTCTCCTTCATATAAACACGGATTTCAATTTTTACACTCAAGCTCGATGAAGACTCAAATTAATTGTCGAAACTATTATCGTCGCGGCGAAAGTTGGACCCGCGAACACATTATCATTGACTAATTTCTCCAGGATCAATGCCATTACCTCAGCAGAAAATATCAATCTCAATTATCAAAAATAGGAAATATCAAAAATCTCACATACATCTACTTGAAATCGACGAGCAACGTTAAGAATAATTTCCCTACTTTATTCTTAAGACCTTTTCCTCGTCGAAATGTTATATGTGAATCAACGACCGCCATTTTCTCTTACATTTAAATGTGACCGACAGGCCAGGAAAGGAAAATCTATAATAAACCGTTGCATTCTGGGAGGTTCATCTTTGAGCGTGCGGATGATAGTACTTTGTTTTTAAATGTTTTAAATGTTTCACCTCATATTTTAAATTTGTGCGTCGGCCTCTTTTAACTTTTTATTTTTACGTATTAACTCTAATACTTCTAGGAAATGAGTTTTCTCCAATTTGAATTTGTTTTTGATGACATCATCATATTTAGAATCTATAATTTTTATAGTCTCTATGACAGGAATATTCGTGTACATAGACTCGATGTCTAATGTGTACAATCTAACTTTTTTGTTATTGTTTATACTTCTATATTCCTTCATAGATTCAATGATTTTTTGTAGGTCTTCTATGATCATCTCTGGACCGTCCAGTATTAAATTAGTTAAAATTTTATTTAGGAATTTACTTAAACTTTGCAATGTAAGAGTTAATGGCAGGTCTTGTAGTTTATTTGGTATATCTTATTTTGAAGATGACGGAACGATATAAGTTTTTAAAAATAAAGTTTATTGTAAACCTATCACGAGACTTGATACAGCGGCGTTATTCTGAAAATGCAGATAAAGTTTGCTACAATTTTGGGGATTCATCAATTTTAGATAAGTTATATAGACCGTCATCGATTTACTACGGACTAAGTTGATTTGATCGTAAGCATAAAGTTATGCACAGTGCAAAATATAGTATTACAGAAGTTATATGTGTACAGTACACATTACTGTCATATATACATCTAAACATTTTCGAAGTTACTTACATATAAAAATGTAGAATAATGCTCAAAATACACATTTAAATAACCATATTACAGTAATAATGTACTGTACACCTTACAGTATATCCAGTATGAAACGAAAGAGACAAAGAAAACAGCCTATAATCTTGGGTTAAAGATGAAACGAGTTCTATTTCAGTAGCAAACTATTATATAGTCTGATATATTTTCGCAATTTAGAGAAACTGTAAACAAAAATATCCAACAATATATAACAATAGCTGTTTATCAAATGGCTGTTTATTATAGCTGCAAAGTACTACGAAAATTTCACATTCAACACAGTTCTTCATAGAGATGAATGAAATTCGAAAGCCCTTAGGAAGGCACTAAAGCCCATTGCAGATGGATCCGAAAATCGGTCGGTCGAATCCATATGCAATGGATTTAAGGGGAGCATTAGATCAAAATTATCATTTTGAAATGAAAAAAGGTAAGGTGAATCAGGGTGTCTTGAAACACAATTTAAATATAGGTTGATTCAGTCGGTTTTTGAGAATTTTAGGAAAAAAACATAATTACGAATCAAGCTTATTTTTGCGTAAGTTTTTTAGGTTTCTAGTCTACTGCTATTTCACGCTGTACTTGATCACGAGAGCTGTAGATTTGCTCAGTGAAGTTGTTCATTTTCTAAGCTCTAATTTCACGTATTTGAAACTCATTCATTAAGTAGGACTGCAAACGTATAATATTTTTTTTTATCTTACATATTCTCTAACATGTAAATCAATAGCTCTGGTGATCTGGAGAAGGCCTACGATGGTATGTGTCTGGAATAACAGTTATAAATATATCGAGGGTAAAATAATCCTAATTACTTTTCCTCGGCAGAGAATTTCATCAACTGGCAAGCTAGTAAATTCCGAATTAAAAAGGCTTAATAAGGAAGTAAAGAAACTAAGGCAAAAGTGTAACAAAAATATTTAATAAAATATTTTCCTTTTAAAGCTTAATACAATCTCACAAAGAGAAATGGAATTCCTATAGTTATTTGGAAAATCCCAACAAGCAATCAAAAAACGTTAACATCAGTTTTGACTAGTCAATTAGCACACTAAAAGTAGT
>JAFIDM010114603.1:25618-36814 GCA_023159025.1 Thereuonema tuberculata
AGTAGTTATGTCGATTTCTTTAACGTTAATTGTCTTACAGTTAAAAAGTATTCAACTAAGTTAACTGAATGTTCTTTCTTCGGTAGGTCAAAATAGGCCTTAACTGCGTCGGTCAAAATGACTAAGTTCCAAACTTCTGGGCACGACGAAGAAACTGCGAAACTCTGGGAAAATGAAACCGTACTCACATAATAATGTTGCGGCATTCCGTTGATCTGAAGGCACGATGTCTTCCTTGGAAATCCATTTCGTAGTTTGGCATATCACATAAATTCCAATATGGCGACACACGTTCTAAAATGGAACAGTAATTTTCATCTAAGGGCTTATCATCAGAAATACATTTTCGGCACTTGTATTTCACGGGTTTTATCGAGAAAGATCAATCTGATTTCTTCTCAATAACGAAGCACAAATTCATAGAAGCTTTTTGCTTTCACTATGAAACGGAATACTGAAACACAGCAATCATGAACACATCATTACAGCTGAAATCGCGACGGAATACTGAACTACGAAGCATGTCTTTCTGCTCGGATTTGCACTTAGCACGTTCTTGTTAATTACGCAACAATAGGTCTGCTCGCGCACTTAGCACTGTTAACAATCACTCGCGAGAGTATCTGTCACCTAAATCAGCAGCTGGGCGCTGCCTTCTTGAGAACATAATTTCAGGATTTTTTTTTACTTAGGGCTACAGCGTGAAATGCAAAATGTTAAACTAACTTATTAGATAAGTCACTATTTTATTTCACACAAACACAGTATGGTAATACGAACATGAAATATATGGAAAAATGTAATTCGCTTTTTATTAATGTTTTTAATAAAATTCTCAAAACAAAAGGAAAAAAGAAAAATAAAGTAGGCTTTCTTGAACTCCTTTCAAATATTTTTTTTTGTATTTATTTTTATTTTTGTGCCTCTCAAGGAAGATAACGTCTGACTGTGGTACTGTCCTTTTCGAAAATATTCGTGTCAACTGTGATGTTATATCTCATGGTTTGAGCTGTGATCTTTATCTCATGGTTTGAACTGTGGTGTTAAATCTAATGGTTTGAACAGAGAAGTTGTGTCTGATGGTTTGAACTGTGATGTTATGTCTCATGGTTTGAACAGTGATGTTATATCTCATGGTTTGAACTGTGATGTTACATCTGATGTTTGAACAGTGATGTTTTATCTCATGGTTTGAACTGTGATGTTATATCTCATGGTTTGAACTGTGATGTTAAATCTCATGTTTCAATAGTGATGTTATATCTCATAGTTTGAACTGTGATGTTACATCTCATGTTTGAACAGTGATGTTATATCTCATGGTTTGAACTGTGATGTTATATCTTATGGTTTGAACTGTGATGTTACATCTCATGGTTTGAACAGTGATGTTATATCTCATGTTTGAACAGTGATGTTATAGCGCATGGTTTGAACAGTGATGTTATGTCTCATAGTTTGAACTGTGATGTTACATCTCATGTTTGAACAGTGATCTCATATCTCATGGTTTGAACTGTGATGTTATATCTCATGGCTTCAACTGTGATGTTACATCTCATGGTTTGAACTGTGATGTTATATCTCATGGTTTGAACTGTGATTTTATATCTCATGGTTTGAACTGCGATGTTACATCTCATGGTTTGAACTGTGATGTTACGTCTCATGGTTTGAACTGTGATGTTATAGCTCATGGTGAGAAGGTCTATGTAGAATAATTTCGCAGTTTTAACAAATTAATTTGTGTAAAACAATCATCAATTGTCCCATTTCGTTGATTTGTTTTTCTTGCAAATATATTTGAGTTTAGAATGCCGAATATTGGACAATTCTAATTTGATTTCTGCTGAAAAATCTGCTGTGGGTGTAATTATGTGATCAAACTACCACCAAGAAAGATTGTTTGTCATACAAGGAAAAGACTACTCTTAATCACTCCTGGAAGTGCACGTGACAGTAGTTGAAGGAACATGCCAACCAAGGATCAATTAGCTGTAAGCAAAAATCGACAAACATTACAAGGTAGAATTTGCAATGTTTCCCAGTGCTTTAAGAGACAAACACTTCGTGAAAATATCAATTACAACGAATATCTGTTGTCCACTGAGAATTTTCTTGTCAGGGCTACCATCAGTAAACTTTTCCGAGAAAATAATTATCCAACAATTGATTTGATTCAGTTTTTTATATTTCTTTTATATTTAAAATCAATAATTTTATTAATAAATATTTCTATGATACTACTAGATGGCATACAAAGTTCGTTACTCAAAGAAATTGATAACTTTGTTTGATTTAATTGTTTGAACTTTAATTGATAACTAATTGATAATTGATTAATTATGTAATTATTGACGTACAAATCTTTATTTCCAGTTTTTAAACAGAAATTGCTACTTGCAGAGATAGTACTATAATGTCTAGACCATATCTGAATGTGGATATTTCACTTGAATTAAGTATAGTTCACTGTTTTTGCAGACAAAATAAGGAAAATTTGTTTGATTTGTAAATAATTTCATAATAAAAAAATATTGCTGGACTTATTAAAATTGAGATTTGAGGAATTTCTTAATTTACAAAATTGGTCACATACTTTTGTAAAAAATGCAGAGAGTAGTGTGTTCATTGATACCAAGTATCAGCAGAATGGATCGATCATCAAAGCTTAATGAGTTTGAGTGTGGACTGGTCATTGGCTGCTACTTGAGTAATAAATCTGTCATGGATATTTTAAGCTTTTGTTAAGTTGTTGAAATCAAATGTTGGTGACGTGATTGTGAAGTGGAAACGGCACGACCACAACAGAACCGCAACAGAATTGCCGCCTAAGCCAATAGACAGGGACCATCGAATGTTAAAGATGGTTCGTGCAAATAGACAGACATCGATTGCCATGATGTAGTCAGCACCATGACTATTCTTGGATAAGTCAGGAGAATCATAATCGAGCAGCTGCCCACCAACCCAATATTCCTCCTCTTAAAGCCAAGACCGGCTGTAGTAGTATAAATAGCGACGCCACTACGGTGGAAATGTGTGATGTGGACTGATGAATCACGCTATACCAAGTGGCGGTCCGATGATAGGGTTTGGCTGTGGCGAATGCCCAGGAACGATATGTGCCATCGTGTGTAGTGCCAACCTTAAGTTTGAAGGAGGTGGGAATGGACTCGGCCCTATTGTACCACTGCACGATAATGTAAACTCAGAAAGTAAGGTACAAGGATGTTTTGATCAGTTTCGTATTGCGTACGGTAGAGTACCATTTCGGTGATGATCATTGCCTCTACCATCATTACAATGCTCCTTGTCATAAAGCGAAGTCTGACAGAATGGTTTGGATCACACGATCCGGAAAAGGACTGTCCTGCCCAGAAGGCCGATTTGAACCCAATTGAATATCTATGAGAGGAATTAGAACGTCTACTTCGCTCCAGATCCCAGCTGCAGATCTTCAGAAAGACTGGGTTACCATACCTCCAAAAACACCTGGTGGAAAATCTCCCTGCCAGAGTCACGGCTGTGATAACGGCGAATCCTACTAATGTTCACTACTGGAGAGTGTTACGATAACGTCTGACTACGGTTTCAGATAGGTGTAGGGATGTTTTTGATAAGTTTACTAGGTTATAGTTAACCTAACTATATTAGCTTCAATCAGCTAATATTTCTAATCAAGTTTCATTAAATCAAATCTTTGAACCACATACACTTAATTTTCAAAAAGCTTTTGATTTCTTCGTGTTTCAAGATAACTAGCTTTTTCAACCACAAATCCAAAATGATATTCCCATAGGACTGCATCTAAACAAATTTAAGTGCATCAATAACAGGGAAATTATTGGATACAGACTCTTATGAAGTTAAGTAGGTGTGGGTTGTGGGTTGCGATTTCCTGCACAATTTCTTCAACTTTAATGTAATACATAGCGGGTGTAAAGTTTCAGACTTTGTCTTCTTTAGAACCTAGCAAAACATTAAACTCCAGTACAGGACTGGTCATTTGGAACAGTTGCTAGTCAGACAATACAAAGCATGCTCATGTAATGTCTACAATCACTATTTTTCCAAAAAATCCATCTACATCTTACCATTTGAATATATCGTCAGTAGACAAGTTACAGGAATTGTCTTCATTAATTATTAAACATGCTTACACTGCTTCAGGAAAAAGATAATTTTTTAAATTTTCTCCTATTTGGCTTGTAAAATGTCTAAGTGCTAGTTTGTGATAAAATCTCCCAGACCATCCAGTTCTGCAAAGTTTACAGCGCAGATCCTAACCACAGCATTTCTGTACCTGGCTTCAGTAAACAATCATACGTTTCTTCCATTTTTTGTGTCGTATACGAAATAGTACTAATTTCTACAGGAGGCAGTTTATTAAGTGAGATCATAAGGTCTTCGTTTCACTTGTGGCTGTCTACTTCAGCTTTAGATTCAAAATGTAACTTTACTCCTTTTCTCGATAAGACTCTGAAAGTAAGAAAAATACAACCAATTTATATATTTGGACCGTCATAATTTACATTCGTAATTTACCTGTTTTGTGCTATCAAATGAAATTATATATAAATTTTGTTCACTTAAATTGCAAACACAATCCCAAAAAGGAGTAATGGCAGAAAACACAACTTTGGCGAGGAAGGTCGTGGTGTATTAGTGAAGTGTATGATAACATAATCATAATATCATACCAGGTTATATGCGATGTAGTGGATCCGATTTCTGACACCGAATTATATATATATATATATATATATATACAGGGTGTTTCAAAAATACACGGCATAATTTCAGGTATGTATTTCCCACATGTAGACAATCAAAATAGTTCATTACAACATATGTCCGGAAATGCTTCATTTCCGAGTTATGGCCTTCACAACATTGAAAATCACCGGAACGTTTTTCGTTCCGCCGGTCTTTGCCATTACAGAAGATGTTCAAAATGACCACCTCCTGCTTGAATACAGACCTCACATCGATGTCTCAATGACCTGCGAACACGATCCCACACTCCAGGAATGTTGCGTATGTCCTCAGAACGTGCCACAATTCGATTCCGAAGGGATTCCAAATCAGGCACCGGAGACGAATAAACCAATGATTTTAAATGGCCCCACAAGTAGAAATCGAGAGGGTTCAGATCAGGTGAGCGTGGAGGCCAAGCAATTGGGCCACCTCTACCTATCCATCGATCAGGAAACGTTCGATCCAAGTACCGGCGAGCCGTACGACTGAAGTGTGCAGGAGCGCCGTCATGCAAGAAGTGAGCGTGCTGACGATCGATCAGTGGAGTGTCGTCATAAACATGAGGTATGGTGTTTTCCAGGAAGTTTGTGTACGCCTGCCCCGTAAGTCTGTTTACAAGTACATGGGGTCCAACTAATCGATCACCAATGATACCGGCCCACATGTTGAGGGAGAACCGCACCTGGTGATGAGATACAACAGTTGCATTTGGGTTTTCATACGCCCATACATGCTGATTGTGGAAATTTGTTATGCCATCTCGTGTGAACTGTGCTTCATCTGTAAATAATACTAAGGCAGGAAAGTTCGGATTTGCAGCACACTGCTGCAAGAACCACTGACAGAACCTAACTCGTGCAGGGTAATCTGCTGGTGACAGCGCCTGTACACGTTGCAAATGATAAGGATACAATTGATGCTCTTTCAGCAGTCTCCAGACAGTCGTATGGGGAACATTCACTTGCAACGCTAACCTTCGTGTGCTGACAGAAGGAGTTCTGTTCACAGTCTCCAGAATCTCCTCCTGTTCTTCTGGAGTTGTAGACCTTGGTCGTCCCCTTCCCAATCCAGGAGAGTGAAATTTTCCATACTCGCACAGACGGTGATGGAGACTTACAAATGTCTTCCGATCTGGACATTGTCGCTGTGGGTACCTCTCCTGGTACAAACGAAGAGCCAGCGCAGCATTGCCGTCTGCCTTACCGTACATGAAGTGCATCTCTGCCAGCTCCTGATTTGTGTACATGACACACAGTCGAACGCCAAACACACCACTGAATTTAACCTTCGCCTCGGAATGATCTGTCAGAGTGCCCTCTTAATGTGTCCTTTGACGGCAACGACCTGCGGAAAGAAAAACGTTCAATGAGACATCGATGTGAGGTCTGTATTCAAGCAGGAGGTGGTCATTTTGAACATCTTCTGTAATGGCAACGACCGGCGGAACGAAAAACGTTCCGGTGATTTTCAATGTTGTGAAGGCCATAACTCGGAAATGAAGCATTTCCGGACATATGTTGTAATGAACTATTTTGATTGTCTACATGTGGGAAATACATACCTGAAATTATGCCGTGTATTTTTGAAACACCCTGTATATATATATATATAAATATGTTATATCAAATAATTCTAAAACTCAAATAATATTAAATATTAATTCTTGAACCCATTTCTGAATTTAATCAGAAAGTCAAACTGAGAATAGAGATTAAGCAAATTTTAACTCTCTTTCTATCAGGAAAAAAACTAAACAGGTTAATAAAGTAGAATATTTTACGAATACCATCCATACGAAGAAAGCAATAATTAAACCTGTACACCTGAAAAATTTCACTATCAAATTAATTTTAACATGACAACCAAGGTTTGAACTTTATAATAGAGAAGTCTTTGCAAATTAGGGAACAATACAAATCAGCAAGACCTTATACATAAATTATCCAATGAATTGAAAGGGCGCCTTGTGTAGACCCCGTAGCTGCTGTGTTGCATATGCAAGTGTTTGAGAAATCGAGAACTCTGACAATGATCACTTTGGATTTATATGAACAAACCGGTGTTCGGTGAAGTAAATATCTCATTTAAAAACATGTTTTAAAGACAAAGTTAATGCATGGAATTGCTTTATTTACCAATCTCAAAACTATTCAATGCATCATCAAGATTTTTCTCTTTATTCTTCGCTATTCAACTCTTTTCTTCACATACTTTTAATCTGCCATCCAACAGAGAAAATAAACTAAATGAAGCTCATCAAATCAGTCTATGAATGTTTGCGTGTCCTTTAATAACTTTTGAACTACGGGATGGATCTTCTGTAATCTTGGTATGCATATTTCGAGTGTTAGAGACCATCTTATTTTTAGGTTTGAATTTTTTTCCAAAGTGGTTCTTGTCGAGAAATTATCACGAAAAAGCAACAAACATTCATGTAGTAACAGCTTTGGATTTATATTCTATTTTTATAAAGATCTCAGTGTCATAAATAATGAATATTAAGTCCTTAATCCATTGCGCATGATTGGATATGATTAAAAATAGTCCGAATTAAACGAAATAAGTAATAATGAGGATTTCATTAAATTTTTAGGACAGTTACAGTTTTAATATAATTGTAGGCTTTTTGTTAAAAAAAAAAAATTAAAGAAATGACATTGTAAGGCTTGTAAGTGCTTTTGAACTTCTTTTTCCAATATCATAATGATAAATCGATCACGTGTTTATCAAAGGACAAACATCGACCTTGAAAAGAATCATTAAAAACCATGTCAGAAAACAAAACACAGAAGCTAAAAATAAAAAGGCAATTCATTTCTTCCTGAAGGAAGAAATAAAATGGACATAAGCTTAATAAAAATTAATCGTTCTTTCAATCTTTTGTTGCAAGAAGCAATATACAGCAGAGGAATAATTTACAATTAGGGTTTTCAATGTCATCAGTGTCACAGAAAAAATAATACTATTTATTTTTTCCTGCAGCAACAGTCTGACAAATTAAAAATGCATTAAATAAAATATATTTACTGTATTATATTATTTTATTTTTATATCACAATATTTCTGTGTAATTCTGAATATATTTTCATTTAGAGAGCAACCCTTAGCTAAGTAATAAGGAATCAATTCAGTTTCGTAGTCAACACAACTTACAATTTATCAATGCTTGAGTTGTTAAAAGTGATATTGATTGGAAGTCTTTTATTCGCTGTAGTTTATGGATCAAGTACAATTTCAAGCGATGCCCACATTGAGTTTATTTGGTAAATCTAACTTCCATTTTGTATCAATCGGTGACTGATTTAAATGGCGAGTGACTCCTTGATTCGTTCTCAGCATAGTCAATTCAGTACAGATAGACCCGAATTTAACTAATTATCACCAGAATGGCCATATTTCTAAAATATCAATGCGGTAAAACCGAAGTGATCAGAGGCGGAGGTTACATAAATGATTGAATAAGTAGCTGAGATGATGTAATCCACCTACTTTCATGCAATTTTAATACAGATACCAGCTTTGAAATCTCACTGGAAAATTTAGAGTTCATGACCATGCTTTATATAGACAGTGATCTATAATTTTCATGATATCCATCAATTGGGGAATAATAAGAAACAGCGTTAAGATTTTAATAGCTGCTAAGTTGATATTACTGTTGGAGGAATGACATGGTTCTAACTATAACCATACATCTTGTTTTGAGTTTATAGATGCGGCTTCGGATAGGCTGGTAAAGCCTGTTGTGTTTATAGACGGAGTGGATTAAGAATTAGAATCAAGGTTTATAGATGCACCTTAGACCTCAGTCGCTTTTCATCATCTTGTATTAATTCACAATCCTGCCAAAGAATGCAGTCTAAATTTTTAAATTTCTTAGTATTAACCAAGTACGTAAGAAATAAATTTTCCTTTTTGAAACTAAATTAAATGAATGTTTCCGAATCGTTTGGAAGGAAAGTAACGGTTCTGTAGTTGTCATCTCCATCCATCCATCCATCCATTGTATTAGGTTTAGTTCTATGGAATTCCCGTGGAACTCCCAAAAACTCCTGGGGAAAACACCCCAGGATTTTTGGTGGGAAATGACAGAAGGGGTTATAACCCTCTCCCCCTTTGCATCAAAAAAGGAAAAATATGGGATAGTGCATCAGTTTTCAGTAATTGACAGTTCATCGTTTTGTTTATAACTCCCCCTCCCTAATGGAAATGGATATTTTCTTTCTTTCGTTATTTTATTTTTTTATTTTATTTATTTTATTGCCAATAATAAAATTTTTTATTCTTCTACATTCCTATTTCTGAAATGAGCTTCAGTATGTCAGATCAGTATTTTCCTATTGGAGACTGGCTTCTGAGTTAACCAATCAGAAGCTCTCGACATCGGGTGCAATATAGCAGACCGAACATCAAAAAAATATAACTTTCTTCAATTCTTAAAAATGCGTTCTGGTGATTTTTTTAATTTTTTGGGAGGGGTCTTTTTCCTCAAATAAAAAACACGAGTTAAACGTTTGCTTGACTTCTAACTGTTCACAATGCTAAAACCTTAGCAAAGTGCTCTTTGAACTGTGACATAGATTGTGACGACTCACTTACTAGATCAATTCAAAAATCCTGAATATGCCTAAACAAATAAAAGCAGACACCGAAATTGACGTATTGTTTCTTAGTTTGGCCTTCGCCATATAATAAAGTGAAACACACAACTCATCCGCTGCCCTGCGGAAGAATGTCAAAGGTAAAACAGCATTGTAGGCCCTGAATAAAGCAAGGCACTAATAATAATAATTATTATTACTACAGACAGTATAATATGAAGTTATAACATTAACAATTTGTAATAAAATAATGAATGTACTGAGAACATTCAACATTAACGAGTCTCCCCAGAATAGTGAGGGGCCCCTGCTCAACTGCCCCCATGCATTAAGACAGTACTGAGGTAAATCTCTACCTTCCTGAAAAATTAAGAAGAAAAGTTTCAGTTAATAAGATATTAACTGTTTTCGAATTGTTTGATTATAAAATAACCAATTTTCTCTTACTTTCGAATTATTCGATGTTCTGCACAACTACTTACAGTCTCGAAATCTATAGGGCATTGGCCCCAAAACCTATTATATATTTTTGAAGTACTTCATGTGCACTCTTTCACAAAAGGGCACTCACATTTGAAAGACACAGGGTGTGTCGTCTCCTTGTTAGACAGGCAAAGATATCACTATCTATGTAAATAGACACTAAGACTTGTAACATTATAATACCCAATCGAAAATTAAGAATAAAAATTTGAATTCTTTATTCTCATTATTTTGGAATCTGGATTTAAAGCGAAGCATAAAAAGTTGTTTCCATTCAGAGAAGTTCACTAAGTACTCTGCAGGAATATTGACATTTTTCTAACTTTAGCAGCAAAATAAAAATTCTAAACTATAAAACCTTTTTTTAAAAAGTAACATTAGAAGGAAAAATATAACATACTTACAATTGCCCAAATGTTTCAGCTACCTTCAGTCTATCTTTGTTGAATGGTATAAAGCAGAGCATAACAGGATATTTATAGATAAAAGAAAGCTACATACAATTATACACACAATCATAAAAAATAAAAAATATATATCTACAAAATTGTGGAACCTTTCAAACCTACCCAGAGGTTCATCATCATGCACCCTTTGGGTAGGTTTGAAAGGCTCCACAATTTTGTAGATATGTATTTTTTATTTTTTATTATTGTGTGTATAATTGTAAATATTTTGAATTCCATGTTAAAACACACGTAAAAAATTGTTTAAGATAAAAGAAAGGAGGTAATTGGTGAGCTTTTCAACCAATCAGAGATTTCTTTGTGCTGACACCTAGCGTTGATCAAAAGAAGCAGAATGTAAACAAAAGCTTCTTTCTTTTGCGTTGCCAAGTAGAGCTGTCCGAGAGACCAAATAACTAACACATGACTAGAGCACAGTACAGTGGCTTGAGATACAGTGTGGCCAACCACCAGCGTCCGCCATGTTTTTCCCAACTGAACACAAGGTTATAGCAGCCACAGAAGGAATTTTCACATATTAACTGAATACAATCAAAGGCAGTAGAACAACTGTGAGTCAAAAACGTTTATTGTGAATTATAGAAACACAAAAACATTTTTCTTTCCATTTTGTACCCTAAAAAATTACTAAAATATACTTTTATTTTTTCGTAAAACAAGAATTTAAGTTGTTACCAATCCAAAAAAACATATCTTTTAACTAGAATATCTAACAATAAATATATAACAATGAACAAACAATAGATTTATATACAACAACAATAAACAAGCAATACAGCAAACAATAACATTACTGGAGCCGTACACCTGGTATTTTAAAAAAAAATTTGTACACAGGATTAAAATATACAAACACGACGGTCGTGTTTGTATATTTTAATGTG
>JAFIDM010114603.1:41814-59296 GCA_023159025.1 Thereuonema tuberculata
CACCCTCCGTATCTGTAGCTTGCCTTGATAGGAATAACCCGCAACGACCATGAATCCCTTCGAAAAAGTTTCACGACATTCTCTGTATCAATTTGGAAACGATTTGGCTCTCACTGGGCGGTAGAAAATCGCCCTTGGTTTATTGCAGTCGGACAGATAAACATATGCTTCGTCTAATGTGGCCACATACTTCCATTTATCCCCAGCGAGATGTCGTTCATACAGTTTTCTGCAATTTGTCTTACGTTCTGAAATGTGCTTTGGTAAAAGCTTGTGAACCTTCCTTTTATGTCTCTTTTGAAGTCCCAAATCTTTATGGATAATCTTGTTTACGGTACGAAGAGATGTTCCTACCTTCGCACCAATGGTTCTTTGGGTCGCTGGATTGTTCCCAGTCACCATTTTCTTGACTTTCTGAATGACAGTCTTTGTGCGACTTATAGGTGTCCTTGGATTTGCTTGCTTTTCAGTCCCGGAAATCTGTCCTGTACCGGCCAAACCAACACCAGCCAACACATTATGAACTCCTTTCTTAGAAATGGTGAAACTTTTTTTTCTACATGCCGTAATTATTGCGGAATAACTAAATTTTGCGCCGGAAAGGGCTGTAACGTAACCTTCCAAAACTGTGATAGTTCCGGCGGCATTTCTCCGAACAAACTAACCCGCACCCCTCCACACTAATCTTTAAGTACTCACCTGTACGTTTGCATAAATTTGCATACCTACTGTGATTGATTGCGTCGTCACGCGCCATGCAAATCGTTACCATATATTGTAAACAACCCTCTGTAATTGCTTCTCAAACCACTCTTTGAAGCAGTCGGCATTTCATCTCATCATGGTAATTTACTGAATTTGTCCGAGATCGAAACAAAAGCCTACTCTTAGACACAAATCCGCTGCTGCTTCCAGCCTGGCATAAAATGAGCCGCTGCCCTTTGCCGAATGGTATTTTCCGTCCACGGATATCGCACTGATCGCTGTGCCATTGTCGGTCTTTGCCGGTGTTTGCATTAACCCAAGTCTCATCCAGATAAATAACTGTTTTCCCTTCGGAACGTATCTGTTTGATTTGCATTAAATATCTGTGTCGATGAGCTACAATATCAGGCTTTTCGATGTAAAATTGCCTCATGTCAATTCTTCCGTACTTCATTCCTAGTTTCACACAAAGAATTGTTTGTAATGATGTTTTGCCTCCCGTGAATCCAATTTTCGATTGTAATTATTGAAAGAATTTTACTAATTGTTGGATAATCATTCTCTTGAAAAATTTCACTCACCGTGGCTCTGACAACAGATAAATCAAATTCATCTAACTCCAAAATTGGCTTAGGATGTGGTCTTCTTTTTCATGGCGTTGAAAATGAAATGCTGCCATCAGTCTTTTTTTTTGCCTCGTTTACAATTCTGTATACAGTCGAAATTGACAAATTTCTTGCGATAGCAGTTTTTTTTATTAATTCATTAATAACTTAGACATTCCTTCGCCCTCACTCTTAAAATATTGAAAAACATTTCAAATTATACCTCTGGATTGGCTGTGTAAGGTCAGACCTTTCTTACTAACGCACACTTGTTCTTCCAATGCCGCCATGTTTTTTGATACTGTCTGTGTTCAGTATTTCCAGAAATAACTAAAGGATCCCCCTATTCCCGTTTTTATCATATCTTCTTATTTTGTCTCACGTATAGTAAGCTGTTAGATGAGTTATTAGGAATGAAAACTGAGAGATACACATATATTATCCAGATATATCTGGATAAGATTTGCAATGGCAAAGAAATGACAAATACTGTAACATGAATGTAAAACTTGCTGTAACTGCTGGAATTGCCTTGACCTGAAAAATATAAACAACTTCATTACAACTACTTAGTTTTTTTTTAAATATCCCTCAAGTAAAATATAAAATTTTGCAAAGACATTTTGATCATCATCATCACAGTTCACAAACATATTTTATATTCTTTATTCATTATAAATGAAATACGATCATTGAACATTTTTAAAAAAGTTTAATCTAATTCTCACATACAGATGCTGTCAGATTATTTTGTATTCTAGTGATCCAGTGGAGATTGTTGGCTTTGGATTAAATACAGTAAATACGGATTTGAAGATTAAACACAGAAATCCTGAAAACAACTCATCATTGTGAGAATTCTGTCCTAATTTTTTTTTGCACAAAGTTTTATTCTAACTTTTTACTTAAAAGATTTTCAAACTGGATTAGGTTGATACAGTGTGTTACGATGATATCGAAGAAAACAAAGAAAAGATGGTAGGCTTAATTTTTTTTATATACTATTTAACGTAATGTTGTTAATGAAAAGACAAAACATCTTATATCTGGAAGAAGTAGAGGAATCTAAGTTTAAGTTCCAACTGAAACTATGGTTTTACTTTTATTTCGCATAAATACATACAACTATGAAAAAGGGAAATGAAAGAATACACATTAGTTTGCTTTCACATCGAGTTACCCTCGACAGAAATCTGGAACAGCTGATCATGCTTGTTAAGACTCATCAGCCACACTTACCTTCGATGATAGCCCAGGGCATAAAAGCAAAGTGCATTCTTTAATTGTGCATTCTTTTCATGTTACATTTCATACACGTTAAAATGTCTTTTATGTACGACTACATTTCGACCTACAGCCTGTTTGCATTCCAGTACTTTCTATGGGAATTTGTATGACCTGGCGCTGATCTCTGAACAAGGACCGACCTGGAAAGGATTTAAATTATAAAAGTTAGACCATCCCTAGTCCTTAAATATGCACAACGTAGGAATAGGTATTGTCAGGGGTCAACGCCCCCCCTATGTTAACAAAGTTCTGCTATTAATTAAACGGTTTCGTTTGTTTTTTTTTGTCCTCTTTTCTTGAAAAATTAAACAAAAAAACTTCGAAATCATGGGTCAAGTTTGACCCGCAATAAAGTTTCAGAAAAATAGAAAAAAAAAGTACATCTACTAAAATATTCTGCATTGTTTTCCTAAGAAATGTGGAAAACAGTTTCAGAGCAAATGCTTGTAATTCCAAAAACATGTGAATCATCCATGCACTGTCATCCCGGTCTAACTGTGAAAAAGAACTATTTTTAAAAGTAGGTTTTATGTATATTTAAATAAGTGTTTAAAAAATTAATAAAACGAAATTGGTACAACTCATTTACCATCTATCGATAATGACAAAGCATTAGACAATATAAGTTAAAGCAGTGGTATACAATGGAAAAATGCGGTTCACACATCTATAAAGAGCATGTACAGCCTTAATGAAAGTCCAAAATTATTATGGAGACCGAAAAAAAGAATTAATATAAAGGAATAAGACAAGAATGTAATATATCACCAATCAAAAATGCATAGAAAAAGTATAAGCAAGTATAAAAATGAGAGATCAATCATATTTAAATATAAGCCTTTTTACAGACGATCAGGTGTATGTTAGTAAAGACAGATTTCAAAGAATTGTCTCTAAGCCAAATTCAGTTCCACGTATAACTGAAAAATATCAATAAAAAAAAATCATTTTTGGAAGTTAACCAATAAGAACATAAAATTATTTTCAATTTATCATTTAAAATCACAGAACAGGTTTCACATTTCCAACACAACGTTACTTCCGAAAAATACAAAAGACAGCGAAGACAAAATGAACAACTTCCAAAAAATATGTGGGACAAGTTCTTAGAAAGGAAAAAACAAACAAACAAACTAAAGACATAGTAATGAAAGTTTTAATGGCAGTATCACCGTTGATCATAATGCTGGGCATAAGGAAAAAAGAATTAACCAAATACAAGCTTAAAAAATGAAATTTCTAAGACACGTGAAAGGATGCATAAGAACAGACTGAATCAGAAATAATTACTAAAAATTGAAACTATATGTCCAGGCAAATACTGAGAATGTACTACAATACAAAATGAAATGGAGTACAGCAATATTACAGTGTTTAAACTTTGTCAGTTACTTTCTAAACATATATATTCGTTTCGTTTTCCGTTTTTTGCCTCGTTTTATGTTTCCTTTTAGTTCTATTAATAGCGTGCTGTAGCATCTCGAAGTACCTGTATGCTAACATCTCTTTCAAAAAATTCCAGTTTCCAATGAAAATGACATGGTAGAACAAAACCATAAAACAAATAAATACCTACAGAACGCGTAAACGTTTTATTGAATTTAAAAGTTAATAATATGTGTTACAAAATTTAATAAGGAACTTCAAAATTTTAAACCGGTCATTCTGATTGTGAAATATCAACATAAAGGCCATTTGAAGACACGCTTAACTGTTACCTTGCATCCACTCAACAATAAATAATTTTTTAGTTATTAAAGTCTTTTCGACTAATATGTCAGAGACTTACTTATATCTGATACGTACATAAACCAGTGAAAAGCGAGGGTGTGTTTCAGATTTATAGTGATCTCAGCTTTCATAAAACTGTTAACCAGTCACTGCAGCAACAAAGCGTTTCTAACTGTTTTTTGATCAGGATATTGCCTCAAATGGAATAAAAAGTTCGCGAAAAGTGTTGTAATTAAAAAATAAAATATAATATTTATATATAAATTACGCATTTGTTTTTATTAAATTAAATTTATTTTTTTATAGAGAATAAAATATATCGTAAACAATCTTTCAAAAATGTTTTCATTGACTATAATTTGATTTCATTATAACCATAATAGCAATATATCCCCAACATCATCAATAACATATTATATGTTTACCATTGATTTTTTGAATGTTTGTTAATTTATTTAACCAATTTGCAATGTGTTCTCCAAAACAATAACACAGTAAAACCTCGTTAAGTCGTCACTCAAGGGACCAAACATTTTTGACGACTTAAGCGGGTTGGGAATTATTGAAAAAAACAAAACGAAAAAACATTGAAATACAGTATTTCATGAATTGCTATAGGATTCAGTGAGAAAAACAAGATTTTCAGAAATCAATACATGCAAATGAGTGGAAAGTAAAAAAAAAATTATAGTTATCACATTACAATCGTTTTAAAAGAAAGGCAATCACTGTCTTTAAAACGTTCCAGCCAACCATTGCTGCCGCCAAAATCTTCAATGTTCAGCTCCTTAGCAATTTCCATGGCTTTTTCTTTGAGAATCACGCAGAAATCGGCACATTTTGCTATGTTGATGGTATGTTTTAACCATCGAGCTAAAACCTCCTCGATCTCGTCAAACTTCGATTTCCTCATTCTCTTTCTTTTGTCTTTGCAGTCAGCTTCTTCAATTACTTATTTCGATGAAAGAATATCGTTTAATGTAGTCCTGGGATACGATGTTCTTTCGCAATAGCTGTTTTCGAAACATTTGATTTTTCAAAAAGTGCAATTAAGTCTTTTTTTTTTTCTTTAAAACATAACGAGGTAAGTTTTCGTTTCCTGACATGTTACAAATGTAATCGAACCACGAAATTGCAAGATAAAAATAGCCGTTATAGCGGGGCTTACTCGCTATGAAATGAAATCACACTCAGTAGCGGTCAAGAAAAACGTTTACACTTGACAAGAGTCGCAGCGAGAAGTATGTAATTTCCCAAGTGAATTTCCCACGTGAAAATTCCCGGTAAAGCCTAGGCTTTTTTAGAGTGAAGGGGCGGGGCTGAAAAGATAGCAGGCAAAATTGAGAATAAAGATGCTTTTCGCTATTTTTGAGGGTGATGAGTTATCCGGAGTAGAATTAAATTTGGTGACGAGTAAAAGAGGGTTATTTTACATAATTGCCTATGAGACCTTGTCCTGACCAAAGGAAAACGACGACTTAAACGGACGACTTATCCGGGTGACGACTTAACGAGGTTTTACTGTAGTAAAATTTTAAATCTAAAAATGTTAATAGTAATAATAATAATATTGAATAATGATAGATATATTTTTTTTCTAAATATAAAATATTACGAAATATAAATAAGATTCGAAAATTCACTTATAAAAGATCGCAAATAATAGCACATAAAATTAAATATTTAGAAATGATTATTGTAAAATATTAAAATAACTGCTAAATTCAGTAATTTACTTTGAAAATATCAGTTACCTTTTATTTATTTATTACAAGAAATTTATAGTTCAATGCTTGGTTTTATCCCCAGCTTTCTCCAATCTGTATTTTTCTTTTACCACAGTTCGTCTGAGGTATTATTGACATTGCAGTGCTACTGTACTGATATCGACGGTGAGAAAATTAAACAAAAAAAAACTTTGAAATCATAGGTGCTAAGGTGCAGCTGAACCAGGATCCTCAACCCCCCCTCCCAATAAATGAAAAAATTAGGCTACAAACATATATACTGTATGCACAGTAATTAAAAACAATAATAATAATATAGGTTAATGATTCAGGGTTATTCTGGTCAAGATGAGAATCTCGTCCTCCCTTGACTGTTCTAGCCTCCTCCTGATGTTGACGGGTCAGGCTAGCGCGTGGTCCGTAGTTGGCCAATCCGCGTACAAAAAACAAATAAAAAAAAATATAGGTTAATGATATACATTAGCCTTGGGAATACAACAAAATTAGAATCTGGTAAATGCCACACTTTCCACGGAGGCTCATGTGATCGTTCTTGTCTTGATCACATCGTCTGTCCCGTTCAGTTACCAATGGGAATAAGTGTAGCGACGCTCAGTAGCTCATTCAGCATCCTCAACACACGTGGTGGATTAAGAGGGAGGGGGGGGGGGGGCTGCAGCAAGGGGCCCCAAATTATGTAAAGAAATATTTCATTTCAATTAAAAAGTTAACGAGGAATTCGCATGGGTATGTATGTCACATTCATATATATATTTATATATATATATAGAAAAATAAATGTTTCTTTCTTTGTCCTTTATACACTAATAGGCCCTTTGACCTATCTGGACCAAACTTTGTAGAATTACTCTTTAGGACCCTGCGCAAAAGATAAGCTACCTTAAAACCCGAGACATCCCCCAGGCGTTGAAAAGGGGTGAAAAAGCCAAATATGCACCTGGTGGTGACAAAGAGAACTAAAACCATTCACATATCCCGTATGCATGCCTATACCATTCATCAGATTGCGATGAAACTTTGGGGAGTTGTTGGCACGCCAGCGAAGCTTCTGAATTAGTAGAACACCAGACCCTTATATTTAGGGCCCATTCTCTGACCCTCCAAGTCTTTTGCAAAAAGTAAAAAATTCGATCTCCTATGGGGGTAGGGACGCCCCATTTGCATACGGGGAAGGCGACACGTCTACTTAAGTGTCCCACCCCCGACCGACACAGGGCCCTTATATTTAGGGCCCCTTCTCGGGCCTACAAGTCTAATGCAAAAAATTAAAAGTCCGATCCCCTATGGGGGACAGGAACACCACACTTGGTTAATGGAAGGCGACACAAGGCATAACTGTCTCACCCCCGGCCGACACCGGGACCTTATATTTAGGGCCCCTTCTAATGCACAAATCTAATGCAAAAACTGAAAAATCCGCTCCTCTATGGGGGGCAGGGACACCACACTTCGGTGGGAGGAAGGTGACAGAAGGACCTAAGTATTCTACCCCCGACCGATACCGGGCCCTTTCTTTCTTTGAGTGGTATTACAACGCATGCCGGGTTCAGCTACTATATACAGGGTGATTCATGAAGATATGCAGTAATTTCGGGAGCTCATTCTGCATGTAAAAGTAAAGAAACAAAGTTCTATAAACATAGGTCCGGAAATGTTTTCGGTATCGAGTTACGGCTAGCGAAAGATTTCGCCCATAATTTAGTACCCTGGGTGAAATGAAGACTTGCTGCAAGTCTGAGAAGGTAAATTAAGGGGCGAAATCAGTGGTTTCATATGGTTGTTGACCTCAATAATCGAATGAAACACGTCGCAGAACTGTATCTCCCTTTGTTTGTTAGCGTATCCCACGTGGACCTACTAAGAGGGATCGCGAAACAACCGTTTTTCCGCTTGACGTACAATAACGTTGGTAAAGTAGGTTAGACACACAAAAGTGTACAACAACATTTGTAGAACATTTATTTATGAACAAAACGGTGCAAATACAGTATACAGACAGTTAATAGATGTTCGATTACACTAGGCAACAGTGAAAATATATCTTGAACAAAACCATTTGATACCAAATTCTTCTACTATCTCTCTTCTTTTCTTATCTTGTAATATATAAAAATGACTCCACAACTCCTTTCATAGTATTTAAAATAATTTATTTAAATACTAAAGCAGCGAATTTTCGGGAACATATTTTACGTCATTCCCTTTTTCAAGCAAATAAGGAATTAACATATCAAACAATAACATAAACAGAAAGAACATCATAAATTAA
Organism: Thereuonema tuberculata; assembly: GCA_023159025.1. NCBI lineage: Eukaryota > Metazoa > Arthropoda > Chilopoda > Scutigeromorpha > Scutigeridae > Thereuonema > Thereuonema tuberculata. The sequence goes on from JAFIDM010114603.1 coordinate 50,160, forward strand.
ATATACACACATTAATTGAATAATATAAATTGTTATAACAATGGTTTGTTATTTAACATTCTCATATTATTAAATTTATACATTACAATAATATCCATATATACAATAAAATGACAATGTTAATAATCCAATGCATTGATTGTTACTCCTTTTTGATTGTCAGTCTTAATTAAATTTGTAATTAAACCAATAGTGATTGGATCAACTCTAACACCCTCGTACCTATTAAAATTGTTATTCCTTATGATAGGGGAAGACCGCCTAAGAGTACGCATTTTTTGTTTAGTACTACATTTCATGGAGAAGAATTTAAATATTTGCAGTGAAATCAGCTTGAACTGTGCCCTTATGTTTTAATCAAGGAATAATGAAGTTTCGGGTCAATTGAAACAAAAATCTGCAAAGTAACTTTATTTCATTAGTAAAGTGCAAATGCGTACTCTTGGGACAAGTGGCTTCCTCAAAGTACACACTTGAATGCACAAGAGTAGGCAATTTAAAAAAAAGGAGTAAAACAATAGTATTTATTGTAATAAATGGTTTATTGAAGAGTTACAATTAAGATATATCACAGCTCAACAAAGTTCACATATCTCTTTGTTCTACGGTCGATCCCTGCGCATTCAGCATGGGCCCAAAGTCAGCAGCTTTGACACTGGATCCAATCTTCGCGATACTTTGAAGTGAAATACAGGCTTTTACAGTAAATGCAGGTTGGATCATCATCATCTTCACCATCAAAGTCCTTCAATTCATCTTATCCCTTGTTAAATTTAATTTCCACAATCTGCCTAAAATTTGGTCTTTTATTAACCCCATTCGCACGATCTTCTAGAGTCTTCTTGAACGAAGTCGACGTCATTACTGCTGATGCTTTAGATCGGTTTCCTTTCTTTTTGCCCCTGTACCCTTTTGGACTTGGAAGAAGGTCTTTTCCCGTGACAGTTTGAGAATTCTCCAGGTCATCTTCATCTTCATCTTCATCTTCAATGATGCCGATATTTTGTTCTATATCCGATGCGGGATTATTTTTGCTTACATTTTGGTCAGCTGTTTAACAGTAAACAACTGCCTGTCAGTTTTTCTCTGGTACTTTGATGACGTTATAGCCTACCCATAACGAAAAAAATTGACCATAGATATAAGTTCATTAGCACTGTCCCAAGAGTATGCACTAAAGAGCAACTTGCGTACTTTTAGGACGTTTCGCCATTTTTCATTGTGACTCTCACAGGATCAAAAGTCGATAAGAAATTAAATATTTTTATCCCTCAGAAAGAATTAGAGACTTATACGGATATTATATCAATGGTAAAGTCTCATGATTCGACAATATAAGTGTGCAAAATCGTTAATGTATTGGGGCAAAACACTATAACAAAATGGTTGTCAGACAAAAAATTAACTTATCTCTTTTCTCGGTGAAGCAAACACAACTGGCGCTTTCCTACGGTATGACCAACTCATGCATCACATTCCCTGTGCTTAATAGCTTCTGTCACCTAGTGTGAGAGATGTGAAGGGCTATGAGTACTCTTGGGTAGTGCGTACTCTTAGGCGGTCTTCCCCTACAACTCTCAAGGATTTTTCTTAATTTGCAATCAGTTTCTTTATATAAAATTTTAATGTCCTCATTCATGATGTGTCCTTTTTTCAAACAATGGTAAGCTATATCAGAGGCGTCCACATCTCCGTTCTTTAACGCCCTACCATGTTCCGATACACGTTCAGCCAATGTCCTTTTTGATTCTCCAATATAAAAATTGCTACAAGTTTTGCAGTCGATCCGATATACTATACCGATTTCATTTTGTTTATTCTTACAATTAATTTTCATACATATTAAATTTTTGATTTTATTCTTATATGTAAAACCTATATTAATGTTGAAATCATTACATAACTTCTTTAGGATGATACTGTTTTCATTAAGGTAAGGAATGAAGACCTTATTTTGGACCTTACATATTTCTTTAATTTTAAATTTATTATAATCAATCATTTGATCATCAATAAATTAACAGGGTAATCATTTTTGATTAATAAACTTTTCATATCCTTGATTTTTTCACTGTACGTATCTTCTTTATAAGTATTTCTTTCCAATCTTCTAATATAATTTTCCACTATATTCTTTTAAATATTTATTCTATGTCCACATCTGAAATTTAAAACATGGTCACCTTGGCAGTCCTTTTTAAAATGTTCCATTTTAATTTTGTTGTCCTCATTAATTAATTTAACGTAAATAATTTAATACATTATTATCTTCCAATTCTTTTTTAAATTTTATATCTTTATTCTTTTTATTCATATTATCAAAAAATATCTGAAATTATCTTACCGTTCCATACCAAATAATCAGTATGTCATCAATGTATCGAAAATACTCAAATTTTTGACTATACATTTTATCTTTTCATAAGTTGTTTTCAAAATGGTTAAGATATAAATTGCAAAGGGTTCCTGATATTGGAGACCCTATTGGGAACCCCTTAGTTTGTTTAAAAACTTATTGCCATGTTTAAAATAAGTATTGAGAGAAACAAATTTGAGAGTAATCAAAAAACATTTGATCTTTACTAAATCGACCATGCTTATCACGAAAATGACCATTAAAATCTGAGATTAGCTCTAGTTTCATAGAGGGGGGGTCAGAATCAGTTAGTGCTAAGAATTCATTTTGCCTGTCCTGAAATTGCTGTGGAAATCCCACATATGTTAAACAGCATAGCGTTTCTAACCCTCTTACTTCAAATCATGCAGTGTTGGAAGCCTATTTTTTATCCGCAGTGCCTAGTAACAGAGAAGGTGACCAAGGCAAGCCCTGGGCCCCTCATATATGTTGCATATTTTGTGCCACAGGTCTTCGTTCGTGGTTGAATCGTAAAAGATCGTCAATGGGCTTTTGCTATTCCGATAATCTGGAGAGAAGCATCAAACCACGTAAATGATTGTTATTTTTGCATGACAACTCCCTTAAAACATAGTATTTCAAAAAAGAAAATGTCAGCATTGACGTATCCTAACATAAGATCAGCTATGCGTCCAGTGCCCCATGGAGATGGGCTACCTGTTCCCATCCCACCTAATTCTTATGCAGTTAGTGACGAGGGACAGCATTGACTCTAATGCTATTCCATCACCTTCTAAACCGAGTACATCGAAAGATCCTGATTTCCAGTGAACGCCACACTCCATTCCTACCATTTCTCACCAATCAAGATAACTTGGTATTTTCAAGCATCTACCCGGAAATTTCGAAGATGGAACAGGGGAAAGTGGGGATACCAGGGAAAGTGGAGTGAATCGATGTTGGCCGATTACTGCTGGATACTCATCAGAGAATCTCTGGCAACAGAATACAAACTGCAGGCAAAGCGATTGCGCCATCAGAGACATACCCCCGAGGGGAAACTTTAAGGTAAATACATGCAATAGGCTTTTAATTATGATAAGTTGAGATATCTAAAAAACTATAGAGAGTTAAACATCTATTTTAATGGCCATTTTCATGTTTAGCACACTCAAGAACATAAAGATCAACTATTTTCATCAAAGATACAGAGAAAAAGTTTAATTTTGTTGCCTAGTTTTATTAGCATTTACATCCAGGAGACAATGCCCTTCGCTTGGAGTACTGAAATTGGTTAAGCACTCATCATCAACTCTACAAGTACATTTTATTTACCGATGAGTCACAGTTCACTCGTGATGGTATTAACAATTTACGAAATCAACATACATGGGGAGAGGTGAACTCTCATCCAACAGTAGAACGCAACTTTCAACAGCGCTTTAGCATTAAAGTATGGTGTGGTGTTATTCATGATCAGCTGATTGGACCGTTTTTATCTTCCAAGAGCGCTTAACAGGTCTGGTGTATTTACAGTTTCTCCAAAAAGAATTAACGACATTGCTTGAAGATGTTTCTCTCGCAACGCGAGGCCGGATATACTTCCAACATGATGGCACAACGCCACATTTTTCAAATAATGTTTCCATCTATTTAAATCACCAATTTCCAAATAAACGGATCGGTCGTAGAGGTCCTATACACTGGCCCCCCAGATCACAGACCATACGCCTATGGATTTTTGCATATGGAGATGGACGAAGGAAAAGGTTTACGCGGTCAAAGTAAACTCCCATGAAGCGCTACTTGCCCATATTAATGAAGCATTTACGCATTTAAAGGACAGCCCTGCTGAACTACGAAGAACAACAAGATCAATCGTTAAACGTGCAGAAAAATGCATTGAGGTTAATGGAAACATTTTTGAGAATTTTCTATAATTTTATTGATTAGGTGTTGGATAATGTTTTTCAGTTCAATTTACTTTGCACTGTTCTATATAACAGTTCATTTAATCGAACATCTATTAACTTTCTGTATACTGTATTTGCACCGTTTTGTTCAGAAATAAACGTTCTACAAATGTTGTTGTACACTTTTGTGTGTTTAACCTACTTTACCAACGTTATCGTACGGTAAACGGTTATTTCGCGATCCCTCTTTTGTAGGTTCCACGTGGGATACGCTTACAAATACAGGGAGATACAGTTCTGCGACGTGTTCTGATTATTCATGTCAACAACCATATGAAACCACTGATTTCGCCCCTTAATTTACCTTCTCAGACTATCAGCAAGTCTTCATTTCACCCAGGGTACTAAATCATGGGCGAAATCTTTACGCTACCGAAGCATTTCCGAACCTATGTTTATATGACTTTCTTTCTTTACTTTTACATGTAGAATGACCTCCCGAAGTTTCTGAAAGAAGAAACTTCCTGCATATCTTCTTGAATAACCCTATGTATATATATATATATATATATATATATATATACACTTACGATAGCTGTATCTGGCATGAGTTGCAATGCCACTCAAAGAAAGAAAGGGCCCGGTGTCGGTCGGGGGTGGGATACTTAGGTCCTTATGTCGTCTTCCACCAATACAAGTGTGGTGCCCCTGCCACCCGATACGGGAGCGGATTTTTTTATTTTTCGTTATCTAGAAAAGATGTTAAGTTTGATTGCCGGTACCCGAGAAAGGGCCCTAAATATAAGGGCCCGGTGTCGGTAGGGGGTGGGACACTTAGGTCTTTGTATCCGTACCCCCGTAGGAGAGCAACTTTTTATCTTTTTGCAGTAGACTTGAGGGGATCGAGAAGGGGCCCTAAATTCTAAAGGCCTAGTGTTCTACTAATTCAGAAACCTTCATGGGCATGCGCACAACAACTCACCAAAGTTTCATCACAATCTGATGAATGGTATAGCAACGCATACGGGACAAACAAAGAAACATTTATTTTTATATATATAAAAATAATTGTTCATATTTTCATCATATATATTTGCTCGATTGCATTAACTGCAATCGAGTGTGACATTTAGTCCCTCCTATACAGTCAGTGCTTTTGATACGTGTGTCAAATATGTAGCTTAATTTTAAAAGGAGATAAAGAACTAAGGACACAAAACAAAAGAATTAAAAGATTTCGCCTCTGAGCTATCAATAGTGGGAGTGTGGGACGGCCGTTTCGTCCTCTTTATGGACTCATCAGCCACACAAACCCTCTCACAGGCGAAATCTTCAGCTCAGAGGCGAAATCTTTTGTTTACTTTGGTGCCTTTTTGGTTTATTGATTAATTTATCACAGGCAAGTTAAAATTTCTTTGTAAGTTATGTGGCTTGTCAATAGCCTTGCCTTCTTCAATTTCCTTTAAGTCTAACGGATTCGCAGGCCAGGAATTGGAGCTCTTTCTTTTGTTTTGATTTTTTATTTTGCTTTTGTTTTATTGGGAACCCACAGGCGGGAGCGTCGGTGGTTTTCATTACTTAGTTTCGCGATCTGAGTTTCGATCTGATAGAGCGTTTGTGTGGATGATGAGTCCATAAAGAGCACAAAACGGCCGTCCCACACCTCCCACTATTGAAGGCGAAATCTTTTGTTTACTTTGGTGCCTTTTTGGTTTTTTGTTTAAAAGAGTATGAAATTTCTATATTGAATGCTTGTAAAGCTATGCTGCCGTGCTGGCGTGGTCGTGCGGTCTCGGCGGCGGTCTGCCGTGATGGCCAGTGCGCCAGTATCTGGGTTCGAATCCCGGCAGTGGCTTGGCTGTTTCAATTTCCTTTCCTGTGTTGTTCGCCTCTTCTTCGCTTTCTCTTCGGTCTGGCGTCATTCCTTAATGGCGTCCTGGGGAAGGCAACAGGAAACCACCCCAGTATCTTTCCCCAGACATTTCTGGGAATTCCACGCGAATTCCATAGAATTGGACCTGTCTTCGGACAGAATACTATGGATGGATGGATGGAAAGCTATGCTGTTGGACATACAAAACGATTACGTGGTGGATAAATATGAGACCTAATGAATATTATCAATATTTTGTTTCATATCACGACCACAGAAGTTACCATATTCACAGTCATACGCAAGGGAAATAAAGTTTATTGTAAACCTATCACGTGACTTGATACAGCGGCGTTATTCTGAAAATGCAGATAAAGGTTGCTGCAATTTTGGGGATTCATCATCAATTCTAGATATACAAACCGTCATCGATTTATTACAAACTAAGTTGATTTGATCGTTAGCATAGAATCATGTACAGTGCTGTACATACTATTACGGAAGTTATGTGTGTACAGTATACATTACTATCATACATACATCCACATATTTTCGAAGTTAATTACGTATAAAAATGTAGAACAATGCTCAAAATACACATTTAAATATTACAGCAATAATATACTGTATACTCTACAGTATATCTAGTGTGAAACGAAAGAGACAAAGAAAGCAGCCTATAATTGTAAAGATGAAGCGAGTTCTATCTTAGTAGCAAACTATTATACAGTCTGATATATTTTCCCAATAAAAAGAAACTGTAAGCAGCAACATATAACAATATATAGGGGCCGTCCATATTTAAATCATTTAAAATTAGGGAGAGGGGGGGTCTGGTCGTTGGAAGACGATAACATGACGCATGGGGAGGGGGTGGTCTTGCCAAAAATGACGTCATCACTTGCTAATCTAAGATGACCCTAAAATAAGTTTTAATACTTAGCTTAGTTATCTCACAAAACGCCGACAGGCTTCTTAAATAAGCAAGATGTTTTATAAGAATAGATGATGGGCTTCAATGCTCATATTGTGGAAGCACTTTACTTAATAATTATTTACAAAATGGTAAAACTTTCGCAGAAAATGATGTAATGCCAAGGTCTTTTAGAAATTTAAGGATTGATGTTAAAAGACATATGCAGTCAAACAAACACATCAACAATTCTCAATCCTATTTCCGTGGAAAAAAAGAATCGGAAGAAATGGGAAAGGCAGGGAAGTTAAATGCACTCAACTGTGCAAATACTGCCTACTTCATACGGTATATATAAAAAAAAAATTGTCGTACGAATCATATGAAGATTTGGTTTGTATCATGCATTACAGTGGGTGTGATATTGGAACCAAAAATCATTCAAAGGAATTTCCTCGCTTGTACTTGCCATGTGCACAATGTGTTACTGAAAGAAATCGCAACTTTTATTACAAGTGCTGATCTGCCGGTGGGAATAGTTGCAAAAAAGATAACGGTAAACCATCGTAGCAGGCATATTATAGGATTGAGAATTGCAATTTTTGATATTAACATAAACAATCTTTTCATTCTATTTATCTGGAACATAATTTTGTAAAGGATTTTTCTGGTAAAGGCCTATCATCTAGCATCCTTAAAACCCTTCTTAAATTTGGTTTAGATGCTCAATATGTGAGAGAGCAGCTGGCATAGCTGTAGATGGGCAGTATATAAAGTTAGGTGTTGCCAACCATATAAAAGATGAGCTAAATTTGAAACATATTCTAGCATCCTGGTGCTAGACATGATGTACATGATTCACCGCACTGAATTAATGGAGAAAAATGCCGAAATGCCAAATTTTATTAACAAGGCACATAATCTCATGCTTGAATGTATGATGGAATTCATGCAGGGGTTAAAATATGAAAGGCTTGTCTAAATCAATAGATTTTAAGGAAGTTTTGTATCAACCAAAAGTTTTCAAATCAATGAAGTTTACTGCTTATTCAATGGAGTATTTAATACTTTTATACATGATTATAAATTTGTTGTATGAGCTTGTGAAAAAGATATGGATCAATTTACATTACGTGATAATTTGTTAAACAAATCCACTATATTCGATAAACTTTGTTAGCAGATTTATATGGCATTTTAGCTAAAACTTCTAAATGTGTTCAGTCAGTTGAAATTCTTGCTTGGGATTATGCAAGATCAGTAATTTTCACTCACATTTAAAAATATTTATGAATTTCATTGATGCAATATCCGACTTAAAAACAGTTGATGATTTGTGTCAATTCTTGGAAAAAATTCCAGATTCATCCAGAGTTGAAACAATTTAACGTGCCGTTAATAATATAACAAGTAATCAACTAATTCGGCACAAATATTAAAAAATAATTAATCCCAATAAAATACAAAATGACGTTTCGAAACTCGACACTTATTGTTTCTTTATCAAATATTAAAAAAGAAATCCCCCCTTACTTTAAAAGATAAATGCGTCCTCCCTTTACGGGAGTCGTCAGTCAAATGAGACAGATTGTCGCTAGGAACCTTGGGAGCTGAAGGAGAAGGAAGACCTCCTGGCGGGATTTTTAAAAATAAGAACCGGAAGTAGATGTCTGCTAAAACTAACATCGCTTCAAGAAAGGTAAATGGCAATGGGGTGGAGTGAGTTACAAGCCAAATTCCAATACATTGGTAGTGGACAAACCCTGGTTGTAGCTCCTCAATGCACGAATCATTCCCGACTCAAAAAACTCTCTTAGATATCTATTTTTTCTTTCGCCAAGGATTATAGCATTTTGAATATCCAACAAATGGCATTTTCTAATGCAATGTTCCGCGGTGCTATCTTTTAAGTTACCTTTATCTACTGCGGTCACATGTTTATTTATTCGCACACCCAGTTCTCTTTTTGTATTGCCTTTGTACAAGCACTTATTACTCTTTTTATCTTGTCCTTGACAACGTAATCCATATATAATCCCCCGTTTTTTCAAGATATTTTTATTGTTGGTACTGATACACTTA
>JAFIDM010114603.1:59696-70605 GCA_023159025.1 Thereuonema tuberculata
CCGTACTTTCTTGAAACTGAGAAAGAAAGCATTAAGACGGTACTGAGATAAATCTCTACCTTCCTGAAAAATTAAGAAGAACAGTTTCAGTTAATAAGATATTAACTGTTTTCGAATTGTTTGGTTTGCAAAATAACTAACTTTCTCTTACTTTCGAATTATTCGATGTTCTGCATATCTACTTATAACCTTATAATCTTATAATCTCAAAACCTATTATATATTTTTAAAGTACTTCATGTGGACTTTCATGTCACAAAAGGGCACTTATATTTGAAAGATACAGGGTGTGTCGTCTCCTTGTTAGACCTGCAGAGATAGCACTGTCTATGTAGATAGACACTAAGACTTGTAACTTTATATTACACAATCGAAAATTTAAAATTAAAATTTGAATTCTTTATTCTCATAACTTTGGAATCTGGATTTAAAGCGAAGCCTAAAAAGTTGTTTTCATTCAGAGAAGTTCACTGAATACTTTGTAGAAGCATTGACATTTTTCTAACTTTACAAGCAAAATAAAAATTCTAACCTATAAAAACTTTTTTTAAAAAGTAACATTAGAAAGAAAAATATAACATACTTATAATTACCCAAATGCTTCAGCTACCTTCAGTCGATCCTTATTAAATGGAATAAAGCAGAGCATAAACAGGATATTTAGAAATAAAAGAAAGGAGGTTATTGGTAGGCATTTTAACCAATCAGAAATTTCTTTGTGCTGACACCTAGCGATGATCAAAAGAAGCTGGATGTAAACAAAAGCTTCTTTCATTCACTTTGCCAAATAGAGTTGTCCGAGAGACCAAATAAATACTACATGACTAGAGCACAGATGCTGGTCCTGGCCTCCAATTGGGTTTGTCGCAAATGATTAACAGAAAGCATCTAGTAAGCTGTTAGCTGAGTTACTACAAATGAAAACTGAGAGATATACATATGTTATCCAGATATATCTGGATAAGATTTGCAATGACAAAGAAATGACAAATGTTAAAACATGAACTTAAAACTTGTTGTAAATGCTGGAATTGCCTTGGCCTGAAAAATATAAACGACTTCATTACAACTATCTAATTTTTTTTAAATGTTCCTGAATTAAAATATAAAAATTTTGCTACGGCATTTTCATCATCATCACAGTTCAAAAACAATATTTTATATTCTGTATTCATTATGAATGAATTACAATCATTGAACATTTTAAAAAAAGTTAAATCTAATTCTCACACACACATTCTGGCAGATTATTTTGTATTCTAGTGATCCAGTGGAGATCATTGGCTTTGGATCAAATAATTACGGATTTGGTTGAACGGAATTTCAAACACTAAAATCCTGAAAAAAACTCATCATTGTGAAAATTCTGTGCTAACTTTTTTTGCAGAACTTTATTTTAACTTTTTACTTAAAAGATTTTCAAACTGGATGTGCCAGATAGGTTGATACAGTGCGTTACGATGATCTCATCCAAAAAAAAACAAAAACAGAATAGTAGGCTTAATTTTTTTTTCAATGTAATATTTAACGTAATTTTGTTAATGAAATAACAAAACAGTACATCTGATGTCTGAAAGAAGTAGAGGAATCTGAGTTTAAGTTCCAACTGAAACTATGGTTTTACTTTTATTTCGCAAAAATACCTACAACTATGAAAAAGGGAAATGAAAGAATACACATTAGTTTGCTTTCACATCGAGCTACCCTCGACAGAAATCTGGAACAACTGATCATGCTTGTTAAGACTCATCAGCCAAACATACCTTCGATGATAGCCCAGGGCGTGAAAGCAAAGTGCATTCTTTAATTGTGCATTCTTTTCATGTTGCATTTCCTGCACTTCGAAATGTCTTTTATATACGACTACATTTCGACCTACAACCTGTTTGCATTCCAGTACTTTCTATGGGAATTTGTATGACCTCGCGTTGATCTCTGAACAAGGACCGACCTGGAAAGGATTTAAATTATAAAAGATAGACCGTCCCTAGTCCTTAAATATGCACGACAAGTTTCAAGAAAATCCAGCAAACTGTAGAAAAGTAATTAGAGAAACACAAACACACGTAGGCTAAGTCTTGTGACTCAGTTTCCAAACAAAAAAGTATGAATTACAAAGAAGTTTTAAAGTGATAAATTAATCAATAAACCAAAAAGGTACCAAAGTAAACAAAAAATTTCGCCTCTGAGCTATCAATAGTGCTCACTGCTTCAATTTTTAGCGACCCATTTGGGAGCTTTTGTGATGGCGATGAAAATAGGTAGCTATTGCGTTTGTCCTGTTCGTCAGTCCGTCTGTGTCTACGCACCCCTAACAACTTCCGATCGAAATATAGGATCGAGAAACCGTTTACACCAAAGTGTTCGGAGGTAAAAAAAACGTAGAATTACATATTTCTAGGGGTCAACGCCCCCCCCCCCCTATACGTTACAAAAGTTCTGCTATTAATAACATGGTTTGGGGTTTTTTGGTCCCCTTTTTCTCAAAAATTTAACAAAAAAAAAAAACTTCCAAATCATGGATGAACTTTGACCCTCAACAAAGTTTAAGAAACATAGAAAAAAAAGTACATCTATTAAAATAATCGTGATTATTAAGAAATGTTGAAAAGAGTTTCAGAGCAAATGCTTATAATTCCAAAAACTAATATGAATCATCCGTGCACTTGTCTCCCGGTCTAACTGTGAAAAAGAACCATTTTCAAAAGTAGGTTTTATGTATATTTAAATGTGTTTAAAAAATTAATAAAACGTAATTGGTACAACTCATTTAGCATCTATCGATAATGAAAAAGCATTTGGTAATATTGCTACCGAACGTTTTTGGCTGTCCAAATTGTTCGGTGGCGTGGGGTTCTATATGCGTTATGGGTAGAGCAACAGTGTTACAAAGAAATCAAATATCACTAAAGAATGTTAGAGTTTTCATTTCTCTTTATTTCTTCCTAATAAGGATTGATCCCAAAGTCGGTTTCCTAGGTCTTCTAGTTGCCTTCAGTAATTCCTTCAGCTGCCTTTCTCTTAGGGATGTCTTCTCCGGAGGCGAGTGTAACCGAGCGGAATGCTCTGGTGATCTTCGGTCGATAGTGCGTCTTCCCCGGCTAGGTTTGTCTTTTCCGTGCTCGAGTGTAGACGAACCGTGAACTCTCTCTTGCTTTGCCGACTTCAACTTCTCTTCTCTTCTCTACTTTTCTCCGAACTGGAGATGAGATATTACTCTTCGCCACCGACTAACTGCCCTTGCTCCGCTCTGCATCCCTATTTAAGAAACAGTCTCGTTCTCACCTCCGGAACGATCGATTCTCAATAGGGAAGCAGGATCGGGTGATGCTATTCCTTATGAGGGAGGTTGGTAATAATATCAGTTAAAAACTGTGGTATACAATACAAAAATGTGGCTCACACATCTATAAAAAGCATGTTTAGCCTTTATAAAAGTACAATGTTACTATGGAAAAAAAGAATTAATATAAAGGAATAAGACAAGAGTGTAATATCTCACCAATCAAAAATGCAGAGAAAAAATATAAGCAAGTATAAAAATCAGAGATCAATTTTACTTAAATACGGTCAACCGGCTATAACACGATTGTTTATATCGCTAATTCGGATATAATGCGATTTTCCTTCTATTTTAGAAAAGATGTATAATTGTAACATTGCAAATTTACCGTATTTTCGCCCGAAAAATACGAAAATCGATTGATTTTAGAGAATTGCTCGCGTTTTACTACTTACAATTAATACTTAGACTATTGGGTAACAACGTAAATCGTCGTTTTGTACAAGAAGCGAGGATGGCGGCTAATTTAATCCATCAAAATGTTGAAAAGATAATGATTTATAAATATTTATAAATATAAAATTCTCTCACATCGCTCTGAATGATTTAGGAAATGACCATTTTAAATCGACTTGGAATCGTGTGGGTGATAATAAGGTTCGAATATACGACATTTGATAATAAGGTTCGAATATACGACATTTGACATCGCGAAGTAAAAAAAGCTCGAGCAGATCGCGATCTTCGAGGTCTTCGATCCAAAAGATCGCGATCTAACCTAGTTTGACTGTATAACCCTATTAACAGACGAGCAGGTGATTATATGTTATTAAAGAGAGATTTCAAAGAACTGTCTATAAGCCAAATTCAGTTTCACGTCTAAATTAAAAATATCAATCAAAAAACCAAAAGCATTCTTGGAAATTAGCCAATAAGAACATAAAATCATTTTCAATTTGTTATTGAAAATCACAGAACAGGTTTCACATTTCCAATACAACGTTCCTTCCGAAAAAGACAAAGACAGCGAATAAAATCAACAAATTCCAAAGAATATGTGGCACAAGTTCTTAGAAAGGAAAAAAACAAACAAACAAACTAAAGACATAGTAATGAAAGTTTTTTGAGGTAATGAAAGTATCACCGTTGATCATAATGCTGGGCATAAGGAAAAAGCAATTAACCAAATACAAGCTTTAGAAATGAAATTTCTAAGACACGTGAAAGGATGCATAAGAACAGGTTCAATCAGAAATGATTACTTAAGAAAGGTACTAGATGTCCAGGGAAATACAGAGAAAATAATACAATACCAAATGTAGTGGAAAGAATAAGGTTCTCAAATACAATTCCTGAAGAGGCATTAGAGCAAAGCAGTATTACAATGTTTTAAGTTTCTCAGTTACTTTCTAAACGTATATATTCGTTTCGTTTTCCGTCTTTTACGTCTTTTTGTGTCTCCTTTTAGTTCGATTAATAGCGTGCTATGGCGTATCGTAGAACCTATATGCTAACATCTCTTTAAAAAAAATTCCAGTTTCTGATGAAAATGACAGGTTAGAATAAAACCATAAGACAAATAAATACCTATAGAACGCATAAATGTTTTATTGAATTTAAAAGTTAAAAACAATTTGCTACAAGTTTAATAACGAATTTTAAAATTTTAAACAGGTCATTCTGATTGTGAAATATCAACTTAAAAGCTATGGAAAGAGACGGATAACAGATACGCCTCAACAAAACTCGAGAAATAATTTTTTAGTTATGTAAATCTTTTCGACAAATATGTCAGAGACTTACTTTTATCTGATATATACATAAACTAGTGATAAGTGTTTCAGATTTACAGTGATCTCAGCTTTCATAAAACTGTTAAACCAGTAAATGCAGAAACACATCACATCAAAATATTGCCCTACAATAAGAAGATTTGTCTTTATTAAATTAATTTGGTTTTTTTTTTTTGAGAACAAATATATATCGTAAAGAATCATTCAAAAATGTTATTATTGACTTTATAATGTGATTTCGTTATAATCATAATAGCAATATATGCCTAACATCAAGAATAAAATATTAAATAAAGATTAGTAATCATATGATTAACATCGTTCAAATTTAGTAAATCTACATAAAGAGGATTAAGGAATTGGGAAAATTCACAGTGAAGTCTGAACTTCAATAATTAAAGATCGTAAAGACTAAAATGTGAAATGTAATGATAATCTTTTTAATGTGCTATAAAATATTAGAATCGTGAAATACAAACTTATTTGCACTTTAAAAGAAATAAAAATATCGAAAAAAAGGGTTAAAAAACAACGAATGCCCCTTATCAAATTAAGTGGCAGTGGGTGAGGAAGAAATCACTTAGAGGTGGGTGGTCTCTTGGACCGTTCTGGAGACGAATTTAGCGTTGAAAAATCACCTTCATCCGCCGAGATAGGAGATTGAACCCGCCTTCTCCAACCCACAGTCAGCTCCTCTTGGCTAACGGGCCTATATGTCTAATGAACATTAATATACAAAATTCACTACACCAATAGTTGCTGTAACACATGATCAAACATATAGAAAGCATTCTTCTAGCAAATAGCAGCTTCATGATCTCTAATTCCCTACCAAATTCATGAACTAGATAACTTTTTCCCAGTCTGTGAAATGGACAACGAATATGATGAGTCATAGCTTTTTAATTAGTATTGAAATAAAAATTAAGTCATTTTCAAACATCTTAGAATGAATAGATCATACAATTTAGTAACTGTAATATCTAAATTGTGTGCCATATGTTACAGATTATAATAGAATTTTTTCTTTTAATATCAGTAACGAAAATATACTCATCACTGCAACAGTGTAATTTACTAAAAATATACAAAACTCCCAATACCAATATTTTGCTGCTAACATTAGATGTTATCGTTACATATCATTCTTCAAATATCATTCTTTCATAAATTGTTTTTATAGCAACTTACCACTTCATGTTTTGGAAAGCTCAAAGACAATTCATTTATAAACTGGTTTTTCCCTGTTCGTGAAATGGACAGAAATTTGCCCAATTCATGAAATGGCCAATTTCACTATTCGGATGTAACCTATCAGTAATTTGTAAGTACATTTATTATTTTTCCAAATCAGTAGAAATACATTGAAAATAACAATTATCATAAATCAATAACTAAACAAGCAATAATAATTGTGTTTTTATTAGGTTGTTATACGCAAGATTAAGCGGATGATAATTCTTAAAGGTTCTCATGAGAAAAAAATAAGCCCTTAAGGATAAATGCGTCTTAAAGCCGTCAGTGGTCAGGTTTACGATATGAAAAAACAAAACAAAAAAAAACTTCATTATTCAAAAATAATTTTTATTTATTTATTTATTTATTTAATTATTTACTGTAACTTGATATAGTGAAAGTTTAGTAAGAAGTTCTAAAAATCTTCATAAACAGATGCTTAAAAATTATTTTCAGATTTTTTTTTTTTAAATAAAAACTAAATTCATATATTAAAGAAAATTAACAAATAAAAGAAAATAAATAGCAATAGAACTATGGTAAGATTCTCCACTTATTAAGAAACTGTAATCATTTTATAAAATAAAATATCTTAATCCATGTTTATTTCAATTAGACATCATACTATCTACAAGCGGTAGTTCGCAAGGGTTCCTTCAAGCTTGAGAGGCTACATTCTAACTAAAACGGTTATTACAAGGTATAATGTCTTTAGCATCCTACTATTGTTACATAAGCTATTCTAAAATATTATTGTAGAAGAATTCTAAAATATTATTACAGAAGAATTCTAAAATATTATTAGAGAAGAATTCTCAAATTATTATAAATATGTAATATTCTTAGTATTGTTACAGAATAATAAATAGAATTTAACATTGTTCAAAAATACTCAAATTATTACAGAATAATAAGTACAATTTATTGGAATTTAGTAACATCTATGTAGTATTTTTTAAAAGTTTTTACTGTCAACTTACTCACTTCCATACCTTTTTCGTTTATTTATTTATTCGAAATTTTGAACCACACAAGCTTTTAAGATAAATCGAGATATCGTATCAGTTTCTTGGAATAAATATTTAACCTCTGGATCTGGGTTATGTTACTGATACGTTATCTCGATTTATCTTAGACGTTTGTGTGATTCAAAATTTTGAATGTATAAATAAACAAAATATGGAAGTGAGAAGAACTTATGGTAAGAACTTTTAAAAAATACTACAAAGACGTTACTAAATTCAAATAAATTCTACTTATTATTCTGTAATAATTTTAGTATTTTTAAACAATGATAAATAAACAATAAATATATTGTGTAAATTTTGGGTGTCTAGAACGGATTAATTCAATTTACATTATTTCTCATGAGGAAATTTAAGTCGAAAGTCGAACAACTTCAAAGTCTCCTGGAAGGGATTGTGTTCGAAGTTTGAGGTTTCACTTACTTCTACTGTACCATCTATTATTTTACTAACTACACTTATTCAAGTCGTCCAAATGATGAAAATAGGGATCTAGACATACTTGATGAACTCATTACGGGCATCGCTTTAACTTGTATTTGATTTCTAAGTTACAATGGCTTGAATAAATTGCGCCAATCGACAGTAGTGTCACTTTTAATAACGCGAGCGTTTGAAGAACTGTACGGGATCTCTTAGCTTTATATTTACAACAAAACTGTGAATTGACTTGCTTTCTTCTTCTTTTTTTAATATCTTTTTCAGTATAAGCTATTATTTCTATTTCTTTCTCCATACTTGTTGTTAATGAACGGATAATCTAATATTATTTTTTTTTCTTTTTCTGACATTGTAATTAGTTAGTTCTTTATTTATTTTCTTTATCTGTAATTTAAAAAAAAAATCGCTTATCATTAAATTATAATAGAATTTTGGGGTTATGTTTAGGAGATTGTATTTTTTTTTCAGTCAGTTGTTTTTCGTTATTATTTCAGATTTTTTTATTGAGAATCAGTTTTATTTATTTATTTATTTATTTATTTCCACCCCTTGGTACTCCAATTTTGAATGTGCAAATATTATCATAGAAGAAATTTATAATATGCGAAGTTCAATAATTTAGAAAAAAGTTCGGAATCTGAACTGTCTTATTAATTGTAAAACTTCTTCTTTTCTTTAATTAGTGTATTTTAACAAAAAAAAAAGGTTTTTTTTTATATTTAAAACAAGATTTGTTCAAATTTAAAAAAAATATTTATTGATGTTAAGCCTAACGTTTCTCTCTATCTCTTTGTTTTGTTTTTGCGATTAGTAATATTAAAGGCACTGTGCAGACGGCTAAAGTCCCTAACTACTTTAGAAACCATTTATTTGTTTGATTGGATGGTTTTAGGAGCTTCCCTAGAACGAAACTTTTTAGATCAATTAAGATGTTGTGGCTTTTTATTTGGTTGGAGCTTACATTAAAAGTTTATTTTAGTTTCCACATCCTCCTCTACACTGATATCAATGAATAATATTCTACTTTTTATTATAATCAATAAATGTAGCTTCAACAAAGCAATCAGCTCAATTTCCCGCCCTTCGAAGTGATCACAAACCGAATGACCTTACTTCAAGCGTCACCACTTGTTATCTTTCTAATATAAAATAAAGAACAGAAACTAAGATTTAAATTTTGAAAAATTTTAATTAATTTCTGTTTACGATTATTCTTCGTTCAGGGTGGATTTTAAGCCAATTTAATACTACTCTACTTTCTTGACATGGTTAATGATTATATAAAACCGGAAATGTGACTTTTCCCGCAAACCTCCACACTATGGCGAGTCCAACGAGGTATGACTCATGGGATTCCGACCTCCAGTTTGGACTGCGAAGGGCATTACTCATAGAATTGTAGTAGCTCCCTAGGGAAATCCTGAAAAGAATCTGCGCTTTAAATAGTTAAATGTCCTAAATATGAGAGTGAACTGTAGGAATTTCCGATACTTTTCACCAATATCATTGTCTTCTCGTCTATCCTTCGATAGATCATACTAATTCCAATTGTCATTTCGACTGATGCAGTTAGTCCTAACATTACACTTAGAATGGATGGCAATGGCGTTCTGGGGCAGGCAATGGAAAACGACCCCAATATTTTTCCCCAGGTTGATCTGCGAGTTCCACGTGAATTCCATAGAACTGGAGGAAATGGAAGGTAATTTTAAAATTTCAAGTCGATTGGGGGAGGGGTCTCGGTTGTAACAATGAAATCAACCTAAAATAATAAAGCATTGGAGTATGGAGGGGAAGAGGGTTGTAACCCTCTACCCTTTGCATCAAAAAGCAAAAATATAAGATAGTGCATCAGTTTTCAGTAATTGGCAGTTCATCGTTTTGTTTACAATTCCCCCACCCCAATGGAAAAGGATATTTTTTTTCTTTATTTGATTGATTTTGTCGCCAATAATAAATTTATTTATTCTTCTACAATCCTATTTCTGAAATCACCTTCAGTTCGTCAGATCAATATTTTCGTATTGGAGAGTGGCTTCTGAGTTAACCAATCAGAAGCTCTCGTCATCAGGTGCAATATGGCAGTCCGAATCTCAAAAAAATATAACGTTTTTTCTTTCTAATGTTTCTCATAATTCTCAAACAGGAAAAAAACCCTAAAATGGACTTTCTTGAAGTCTTAAAAATGCGTTCTGGTGATGTTTTTAATTTTTACTTTTGGGGTCTTTTTCCTCAAAACAAAACCACGAGATAAACGTTTGCTTGACTTCTAACTGTTCACTATGCTAAACCTTAGCAACGGGCTCTTTGAACTGTGACTTAGATTGTGACGACCCACTTACTAGATCAATTCAAAAATCCTTAGTATGCCTAAACAAATAAAAGCAGACACCGAAATTGACCTATTGTTTCTTCGTTTGTCTTCGCCATATATTAAAATGAAGCACACAACTCTGCTGTTTTCATTCGCTGCTCTGCGAAAGAATATAAAAGGTAAAACAGCATTGTAATCCCTGAGCAAAGCAAGGCCCTAATAATAATAATTATTATTACTACAGAGTGTAAAGTATGAAGTTACAACATTAATAATTTGTAATAAAATAATGAATGTATTGAGTTCATTCAACATTAACCAGTCGCCCCAGAAAAGTGAGGGACCCCTGCACAACTGCTCCGTACTTTCTTGAAACTGAGAAAGAAAGCATTAAGACTGCTACCTTCTTGAAAAATTAAGAAGAACTGTTTCAGTTAATAAGATATTAACTGTTTCCCAATTATTTGGTTTGAAAAATGACCAATTTTCTCTTATTTTCGAATTATTCGAAGTTCTGCTTAACTTCTTACAGTCTCGAAATCTATAGGGCATTGGTCCAAAAACCTATTATACATTTTTTTAATATAGAATCGAAAATTAAGAATTAAAATTTGAATTCTTTATTCTCATTACTTAGGAATCTGAATTTAAAGCAAAGCATAAAAAGTTGTTTCCATTCAAGGAAGTTCGCTACGTACTCTTTTTTTTTTTCTAACTTTAGCAGCAAAATAAAAATTCAAAACTATAAAAACTTTTTTTTAAAAAGTAACATTAGAAGGAAAAATATAACATACTTACAGTTGCCCAAATGTTTCAG